>AZIM01002258.1:21202-32811 GCA_000516915.1 Ophiophagus hannah
ACAGCCTGCACCACCAAGGCTCTTGATTGTGTATCTTCCCCAATTGCAAATGAAGATCAGAAGAGAAATCAAGAGCTAAACAAAAGAAAACATGCACTTGCCACTTCATTGGAAATATGGAAACATAGCTCCTATGATGAGTCTGAAGTTATGGGTTGAGTTGAGAATTCTGAATTGGAGGGCTTGACAACTTCTAACCATGCAACTCAGGAACCAGGGAATTGTCAGATGCTTCATAGACAGAGCAGGATTTTTTGGAACATGGACCTATAATTCTGAAGCAGTCAGGTAATCAGCTACCTATTGCAGAAGAATACTGCCTAGCTGAGTCACCTGACCTGCAGCCTGGTCAGAAAAGGATCTTCCATCTTTGTACCTACAGAAAGATTGAGTGGAACAGATGTGTTCAATTAGATTCCTCAAAAGAAAGTGGCATTAATCAAGGAAACGAATGTCACACCTGGTGCTACAAAATTAGGGCAAACTTTTTTCCACACAACTTTTTTTAAATACAACTTTTATACTGATATTTTAAAATCAATGAACTTTAAAGTGAAAGATAAAAGCTAACAAGGATTAATATTTAGAATGGAAAAAAAGAAAAAAAGAAAAAAGAACATAAAGAAATTACTTCCAATTATTATTTTTTTTTACAAAAGTTACAAGTGTAAATGGAGACTAACCTCTTACTGTATGATTATGACTTTGTTTACATTTGTTTTCTATATTTTTCCAATCAAAACCATATAATTTCATTTTTTCCTGTTTCATGCAAAAAATAAACAAGGGGTTTCCTATCTGCATTAAACTTAGGCAATGTTCTATCTCTAATTAAAATTGTCAGTTTGGCCATCTCAACAAATTCCATCATCTTTGCCATGCATTCCTTCATTGTGGGTAAAATAAAATCTTTTCACCTTTGTACATATAATAGACTCGCTAGAATTCTCATATACAAAACCAAGCCATGATTTAATATTGATTTATTGAATAAACCACATCAGTGGATATCAGAAATATTCTTCTGGGTTCAGTTCCAAGTGAGGAAAAAGACACTGGAAACATGGAGGCTGTTTGGAANGACACTGGAAACATGGAGGCTGTTTGGAAAGATGGTTTAATGGTGGACAGGATCACATCCCTTGGAGCTCCTGAGCAGAGAAAAAAGGGAGGAGATGCTGAATGCCTGGATTTTATGCCCTCTGTTGGGCTTTGAATTTGAGCTTGTGTTCTGATTGGTTGTCAGATTCCCATGGGGCCATGCAGGGGTAACTTTGTAAGTTGTCTTTTGAGTCCCAGGCTTGGTTGACTTTTGCTGGATGATGGTGTAATGAAAGGGCTTTGGGCAATTCCTATTATGGCTCTGCCTGAAGGAGGTAGATCTTTGTTATGTAGAATAGACTGCCCAGGCCTTAATGGCCCATTAACAAAGGGGGGGGGGTGAGTTTCTGCCTCTCTGNNNTTCTACTTCTCTTTTAGGGAAAATATTCTGCCTTTTTAGTATATCCTAAAATATTTCATTATTCTAGGAGAGGGGTGGGTTTTAACTTCCAACAAGACAAAATACTAAGCCATGAATCAGAAAATCTGATCTGACTATGTTAATGCAAACCAATACATAGTTTAGTGTGACTCAGCACAACATCCATTTTCTCTCTTAAACTGCATGCTAGATTAGTTGATTATTCTCTTATAATCTGCATGTATAAACCAGCGCATGATAAAATATGAGAGATTTTTAGTGGTTGAAGTGGCACATTAAACAGAAAACCTGAATTTTTAATCTTTTTTTTTTTGGAAGTAGTTCCTACTGAATTCAGTTGAATTTTCTATGAATAAGCATTAGTCTATACTTTTGTTTAGTGCTAAAATGTCACCTTATTTATGTGTATATATACGTGGGTGTATGAGAGAGAGAGAGGGTGGGTAGATGAGGGGAAATTGTCATATGAATATATCATTAATTAATCTGTTTCCATAGGCTTTGTTCTGAAAAAGTACTAACTCACACTCCAAAACAAAATGGCATATTAATAATGTAGAATGTTAATATAACTGACATAAAATGTATATCTGAAAGCACTGATATAGAAACTGGGACAACATGACTCCTGTCTCCGTGTGAGTTTTACTACAGTTCCTCAGAACATCAGTTCCATCCATGTAACTAATACTTAAACTGGTGATTAATTATGGTTGTAATCCAGAGCAAAGTTCCACATACTTTAATCCCATTGAAGGGCATTCAGCATGTGGAGGATTTCAGCGAAACTACTCAATTACAGTTGCTGGAAGAAGCAAATTGAAAATGCTTATGTCAAATAACAGAGTGAAGCAAATATTCCAGAACAGTTTGATTTTCCAGCGTAGACAGGAGCAACCTAGACAGAGTTTGCCTGAATATGTTATAGCTTGCTGATCCTTAGAGACCCAAGCACATCCTGATAGGAAGCGGGGTTATAAATCACAGATCTGTTTATGCTGATTATCCAATCTGTGACAAATTTCACGGGGTAGAAGAAACCCCTTGTCTAAATAACTGATATGGAGTTGCAAACAGTACATATTAAATGTAGGAGACCCAGAAGCTAGCATGCTGCTGTGTTAAAACCCACACAGGGTTTTTTTGTAGGATACTTGTGTTTTACAAATTCTTTCTTCAGCAATGGTTTCTCCTTCCTCCACATTTATGTGCAAAACAGGTCTTCAGAAAAATAGCTATGCCTCAGACTGAAACCATTCCCCTTTTTTTTTCTTTACTTGCCTCAATGGTTCATACTAAAAGATTGATTTTTAAAACAGCAGGAAGCAACTTTAACATAAATACAGACAGATATTCCAAAGAATTTTAAAACAGCAGCTAACCTTATCACTAAAAAGGACCTTTCTTGAATTATCTAAGAAATGTGTCTAACGTATGTAATTGGCTTAAAATGAATTTAACAGTGACAGCAAAATGTACCTGACTTGCACAGTTTGAACATCTTCTGAGATCGTGTCTTTACAAGAGGGTTAAATATGTTGGAAAATTACTGTGGATAATTTTCAGTTAAATTTCCATCCAGCACACTCTCACACAGTGCTTATATCTAGATCAGTGCAAATACATAGGCTGCTCAACACAACTAGCAAAATTACAATTTCATGTTCATTAAGATCAGCAAATGTCAAAAACAGTTAAGTGGCAGAAACAGGACAAAAGGCAGGAAAAAGAGAGAGAGCAAGAGCAAGATAAACATACAACAGAGAAAAGTTTATATTGTATATTTTTCAAACAGGACATAACTCTCCAGAACCACTGGGGACAAGCTTTGAGAGTAATTAGTGAAATAAGTGGCTTTTGGTTTTCCCAGCTTTCACTCTTTCATGTACAAATTGACAACAGAATAAAGATGGAAATACAGCTTCAACAGATTCTTCTTCTATTTTTCACTGTGAAAGGAAACAATTCGGTGAACAGGGATGATATATCCAACAAAATAAAATATAGTACCATATTTCTCAACCTCAGCAACTTTAAGATGCATGGACTCCAACTCCCAGAATTCCCCAGCCAGCATTTATGGGGGAGTTTTGAGAATTGAAATCCATGTGTCTTAAAGTTGCTGAGGTTGGTATAGTACATCATGATTCTAAGTTTAAAAGAGTGAACTGAAGTACTGCTCATTCACAACAGATTTACTAGTTGTTGGGAATTTGGAAAGAATGAGCTTATACTAACTCAGAAGTAGAATTGATATTTATAAGTAACATCAGACAATTAGCTCAGTTAACTATTAAAATTCCATAAATTAATTAGACTAATTTAAATGCACATATAGAAAACAGCAAAAGATAATAACAATTCACTTTATAAAGCAGCTAATGGTTTGATTAGCATAGCCACGCCATATTGTATGCAATGGAAGACTACTTTTAACACAAATTTTGAATAATTTGATATATAAATTGAAAGGATGAGGAAAGAAAATGGCATTTACCAGCTGGAAGGATGAAAATAGTTTTATGGGTCTTTATTAATGAAGAACTATCTTTACTCAAAGGATAGTTGAAAGATAATATTAGAAAAAAATTGGATATTTTGGAAGACGTAGAACAACATAAAACAAGCTGCACTGATTGTCATAGATCCAAAAAAAAAAAAAGGAAGATATGGAGTTGGTGACTATTAAATGGATAAATGAATGTGGGCTGCTAGAGGGGATATATTTTAATCTTTTGGGTTCCTTTCTAGATCTTTTATTGTATCTTCAGAAAGATATACAAATGATGTTTACCTTTATGAGCCCATTGATTCCTGATTTGTCTAAATGCCAAGTCTCCTGGAATTCTCTAACCATTTTTGGATTTGGTTTTGTCTAAGATGCTAATAGTTTCCCAATTGAAACTTTGGTTGAGTCTGTCAATGTGTTGTTAGATAAGGGAATTTTTGTCATGTCTTCTGACAGCTAGTTGGTGTTTGTGGGTGAGCTCTGCTATTCTTCTACTTGTCTGTTCTATATGGAGGCTGTTACAGTCCTTACATTGTATATTGAAATAACCCCTGATTTTTCTTCTTGGAATACAGGGTGGTTTGGAGGGCTTTAGCTGGTTGGTGTACTTCAGTGATGCCACATGGTTGTAAGAATCTGTTGGTTCTTTCTGCGATGTTATAGTGTTACCAGATTGTCAAATTTCAGATAGTCTCCTAATACATATTGACTAAGGCATATTGACTGGATATCCAACTGCATGGTGATCTCACTGGAAGAGGTACATACTGCCTTAAAATGATATTTGAGGCAACTGGAGATATGGGAACCATTTTGGTAATTTTTGCTATTTGATATGCTATTTTAACTTGGTGGGGGGGAGAGAGAAATGGAAAACACATTGAAGCCACAGGTTCTTCACATACCCAAAATATACCTATTAAGTAAAACTGAACTGCTACACATACTGCAGTTTCTTCTGCTATAAGAGTTATATGCAAATACAGAATTAATATAATACAATGAATATTGTACAGGAGCCATCATGTCGCAGGGGTTAGAAAGCAGTATTACAAGCAAACAATGCCTATAGCTAGCAGTTCGATCCTGATTGGCTCAAGATTGACTCAGCCTTCAACCCTTCCGAAGTCAGTAAAAATGAGGACTCAGATTATTGGGGGCAATATTCTGCCTCTGTAAACTGCCCTGAGACTGCTGCAAAGCACTATGGGCTAGTATATAAGTCTAAGTGCTATTGCTTATTATTTATTTAGCATACAGTATATCATATGGATATACATGGAAACTTCTATTGCTATTGCTATTGCTATTTGAGCAATAGCGGATATTCCAGATATTTTAATTATTCTCATTTGGGAGATTATTAGTTACAGTCAACATACCGAAGAATGAAACGAAGGAAAAACACAGTGTTATCAATTCAATAGACAAATAAGAAAACAGTGTTTAGAACTGAGATCTAGCTAAAGTGAGGAATTTTCCTGGCAAATTTGAATGGTATTTAAGTTTAGGCTTCTGATTAATTTAATCTATCGGAGTGGAGAGCTGAGTTTGCCTGAAATAATTTGTTTTAAACAAAATTGGAGTACTTTGGAAAAGCTTGAATATTGCAATAAAGATAGAAAAGAAGCTCAACTACACACACACACACACACACACACACACACATGCGCGCGCGCGCACGCACGCACACACACACACACACACACACAGAGCTATGGTTTAGAAATTGTTAAGTTTATTCCAATGACTCCTACTTTTCTTGCCAGTTATCCTCCCCCTGTACTCCTAAGGACAACTGGTATAAAACATTACAATTATTTGCACACTGCAGGGCTTCTAATCATCATCGTAAGTGCCTCTGTTTGATTCAAAAATAACATTTACGATTTTTCAAATGAGTGGATTTGTGCTTCAGTCTCTGCAATAACATTGCACCCAGAATTACAGTTTTGTAGGTTCGTTTACTGCCGCTAATAAGAAACCTTACAAATCTTGTATTCCATTTGATAGGTATCCCATTGATTTTATTTGAGTTAAATATAAATCACACACAAAAGCATAAAGTCTGCTCTTCTAAACACAGCCTATGCCCAGAAGTAAATGAAGCAGATCCTGTAGCCATGCTACTGTCATACATCTCCTGTGCAAAAAGCTGCAGTAGTAATAAATAATGTTTATATAGTACTGTACCTGTGTGATGTTGTGTCATCATGAATCACTCAGAAATGACAGCCCAGAGGAAAGAAACTACAGAAAGCTCACTAGAAGAAAGTAATGGAGGCAGTGGGGATTTTTAAAAAAAATTTGCTTGACAGATCCATTCGGTCACATGCTGTTAAGTCCACAATGATAGAATTTCAGGGCCTTATTTCTCTTTCTAACATGGGGATTACATTTTTTTTATGTGCCAAATGCTGTCCAACAGCAATTGCCACTAACTCTTGGATCATTTCCCCATTAGCTGCTCATACAGCAATGACTGGGTGATTATGCAAATATGCTATATGTCAGTACTTAGTGAAATGGTTTTAATTAGTGTTTAATTACTATGCACTAGATACCATAGAACCTGATCTCTTATCATTTCAAAGTCCTGTCCTTCAAGGTATATAAAGGTTTTTCAGCAATAAAGAAATCATGCTATTGATGTATTTGTGGGGACTCTCCGATTTCTTATACTGTGGGGATTGTTGTGTGAATTGTTGAAAGATTCTCACCAGAGCTGTGCTTGAATTATGCTTCAACAGAGGTCATCAAAAGGATGCAAACTTTCCTTAATGAACCTGGATGTAGCTGATCTCTCTCTGAGGAAGTCAATACCAAACAGAGAAATTGGTATTTTCATGTTTTCATGGCAAGTTTATGAAGGCTTCTACTATAAACTGGCACAAGGCTTGATGGATAATCATTACACCCACTTTGTAGAATTTGGGAGAAAGAAAAAAGGGGCAACCCATCTCTTGCTAGGACAGGGCTGTCAAACTCCCAGCCTACGGGCTGGATGCAACACGTGCTGGCCATGTCCATGCCTGGTTTAGCAAAGGGGGGGAAGTCCCGCTACATCATGTGACGATGTCATGACGGCATGAATTTGACACCCCTGTGCTAGGAGATCTTCATTCAGAAAATGTGATCAAAGAAACCTTAGCCCTATTTGATAAAGCAATCATTCACTTCCACATCCTCTTTTCTCTTCTTCTGCTATGATCCTTTTCTTGCTTCCTGTCTAGGGCTTCACATATTTTCTGGAAGTTTGTTCAAGGTCTCTTCTACCATTTTTAACCTCACAGAAGAAGAGTACAGTTATTAGTAGATCTAGAGTCTGAACTGCCTACCCATCACATCCTGTATACAGGAAGTGTTACCTATCAAGCTTGTTCTTTCTGCTAATATCACATTATATAAGATATTGGCTGTGGAGAAACAAAGTGGTAATATATTTCATCTTATGCTAAAAAAAACCAGGTATAAATCCATAAAGCAGTAGGTTTTATTTATCTGGGCTGCAAACATCTGTATAACCGCTACTTGGCAACAGAGAGTTTGTCTTCTATATCACTTTGTTATCATTTAACAGTCATGCTCATTTTTTCAGCCCAGGAAAGAGAGGCCTAAAACTATAGATGCCACTTATTATACTAGACAACAAAGATTTTGTTTCCTAACACTTTGGGTCTATCTTATAGATTTTGTTTACTAATCTGTTTTTATTTAAATTTTTTGTTTTATTTTTATTATTTTTCCTAAATTTAACTTATCATGTACGATCTTACAGTACTTTTCTGTTTTATATAATGGCCTTCAGCACCTATTGTCTGTGCTGCACAGATGAAAGAAACATACCAAAACATGAAATTGTTGTTGAAGCACATCCAGTACACCAAATACAACTGGAATAACTCTGGAGATCTAAAATTAGTGGCTCTGCTACTTGGAATGCAGCATTGTTAAATGTGAAAATGGGACAGCCGTGCAAAAGCATCGGATTGCATTATAAAGACATGGCCACTCCAGATGAATTTGGTTCCAGGACAGAAATAATGTGGCACACGAAACACCTGTTGAACTGACAAAATTGTTTTTCTTTCTGCTTCACATGAAATACGTATTGATGAGAACTTTTATGAAAGTGATGAACAAGGAAGGTGAAGGTTTTTGCTACTTGAGACAAATGATTCCAAGAATAAGTGATGACAAGATTAAGGAAGGTATTTTTTGTTGATTCAAGTGATTTGTAAATCTGCTAGTGGAGCAAGAGAAAATCACCTGGAAAGCATTCAAGGATGTCATTGAGAATTTTCAGAGCAACTACAGAGCACCAAACATTCAGCTGCTTGACAAACTTCTTACAGCATACAACAGGGGTCCCCAAACTTGGCAACTTTAAGACTTGTGGAGTTTAACTCCCAGAATTCTCCAGCCAGCTATTCTCCAGCTATGCTGACTGGAGAATTCTGGGAGTTGAACTCCACANNNNTTAAAGTTGCCAAGTTTGGAGACTTCTGGCATACAAGATCATGAAATGCAATATGTCACTAAAGATTCATTTTAGGCATTCACACGGACTTTTTTTCTGGAAATCTAGGTGCAGTCAATGATGAACATGGTGAAAGGTTTCACCGGGACATTGCCACAATAGAAAACTAGTATCGGGGCAACTGGAATCCATCAATGCTAGCTATTGTTGGACACTGTACCAAGATCCCAACATCTTGGGAGCATTATGTGATTAAATCCATTATAGTCATTAAAAGTGTCAACATTTAATTAAAATTTAAATCTTTTTTAATTAAAATATCAAGATTCCTACATGATACAGTCATTCTGAAATTATATGTGTTCAGTCTTTCATAATCATCAAAGTTTGTCAGGAAGCAAAACTTCTGAAAACAATTGTTTTCCAGTTATTTGAAATTCTGTTACGTACAGTTATATCTATCTATAGTTTATAAACATAGATCAGATCTCATTATTTGCAATGAAGGGTTTTGTGCATCTGTAGTTATGGAGGCAACTTTTGAAGTGCACATGCAAAAAATTTTCAAATTACAAACCAGCTGTATTCTAACATGTAAAATTAACTACGAATCTCTACTCAGCATTGATAGTACACAAAACCCATAATAAATATGTACCTAAACTAAAATGCACATAGGTGGGTCTATGTTTATGGAATAAAGAAAGAAGTTGATATGTGAGAAGAACAGTCAAGGAACAAAATAGAATCTAATGAAATTCAAATGCTAATCAATTTTTTATATATGGCACTCAGAGTCTGGACCTGAAATTCTTCATGCAAATTCTTTAAAACATCAGCTTGGTTTCAGGAAAGGTTAAGGTAATAACTGTCCGCTGTATGGTAGCTGAATAGTGGCTTACGAAATGTAATAGGCAGCATTAGCCTTTAATAGTGCTTAACAGGAATATCCATAAATCCAGCATGATGCCAAAAAGTTTGGATTACAAAAATGGGTAACAGTAATTTTTCCATAGTTGTGTTACAAAAGAAGTCTGAAATTTTTCAAATCCAAGCTTCCATACATTTGTCTCTAATGATTGGAGTATTGTTTCATGGAAGCAATATGCAAATAATTCTTCAAAAAGGAAAAAAATAAATAAAAAGTTTTCTTCTCTAGTAGTGGATTTGATTACAAGCATGTCTACCTTACAGGTGCAAAATGGAAGCAGAACAATGATTTGTTCAATACCACAGAGTAAATAGTGAAGCGATAAAAAATTTGGACTCCTAGTTTATGGTCAAGGTGTTCCTTACTGAATCCCAGCATAGACATTTTCAATAATTGAAAATGCAATTCTGGGTTTGCAGATGGCTGCAGCTTTCAGTTTTCAGGAAAACCTGTTCCAAAGGCTACATGATAACAGCTTTTTCTACAGTAAATTCCAAATTTTTCTCATGCTGCTACTCTAAGTATCATTAACATTCATCAATTTATTGGTACTTACTTTGCATTCTTCACACACTTTTATAATAAAGCTGAGCTGGATGGCTAATGCCTGGACACTTGAAAATATGCATAAAATACAGTGTGTACATTTGTCAGAACATATTACAAATGGTCCATTAGGATTACTGCCTGTGTTTCCAGCTGGGTTGTTTTTGATATTCATTCTTTTAATAATCACCATTCATACACTTTCATTTGTTTTGTCTTCTAATATATTTTATTAGTCAAATTAACACTGGTAGAAAAAAAGATCAGCATCAATTCTCTATTTAATTTAAAAAACAAAAAGGCAGAAGGATCAGCAATAAAAATACTTCTTCAATAACAAGCTGTTCTTTTAAGATATACAAGAATGAACTATGCATAATACATTAGAGGGTTGTGTTAAATGTTTTAATGTTTTTTTTATTTGCTACATAAGAATTTCTTTCAAATATGCTAAGCACTTTGTTAGTCTGCGAATGGTAAAAACCATAGACTGTTCAAAATGGAACCTGGATTTATAGTCACCTGGAAATCAGACTCATTGACCAATTGGAAATTTAGCCTTCTTCTCAAACACTGGTCTGTTACAATGTGAAGATGATTACAATCAAAAATCAGATTTGCAAACTCTATCACTACTTGCCTAGCATTTCAGTATCTTCACTTTCTTATTAATTACAGTCATCTAGATTTTGTATTTTATTTTATTTCTATTCAGAAGCCATCTGACTCCATGGGATTGTGGGCACTTTACAAGTTTGAAAGTAGGAAAGTGCTAACAATAGAAACATATATCATGTGCCTCTAGAAGATATTACTTAAGGAAAAAAACTCTAAAAGGCCCCAGTACACATCCTTGTCTCAATGCCAGGGAGAATAGACAGTTTTCAATAATTTTGTGAGTATCTTTAGGATGGGACCCATAGAGAACTCTGGGGGATACTGTTCCAGAGAGTAGATGCTACTTTATAAGTCAGGGATGTCAAACTCACATCGTCACAGTGGCATCATGTGACATATTGGGACTCTTTCCCCCTTTGCTAAACCAGGTGTGGGCATGGCCAGCATGTGACACATCTGGCCCGTGGGCCACAAGTTTGACAGCCCTGTTCTAAGACATAACATACTCACTAGATCCAGATAGATGGCATTATTTAATTAAAGACATATGGAATAGATAAATTTAATGGCTTTCCTAAAGGTGAGCAGATTTGGTGCTTGTCATATGTCAGATGAGAGTTCTTCCAGAAAATGGGGCAACCACACAGAAAAATGAATATTTCCTAGTCCCATAAGTTGGCATGATTTTTTAAAAGGTAGCTGGAGGTCTCACTTGTGAGCAGGTGATTCATTCCTGTGGGGCGGGGGGGTTCGTCAATGTTGACTCTTCTGATGCTTCAAAACTCTCAGCTCAGTCCACTGTTAGGTTCAGATTCTTCCATTATTAGTTCAGGTTGTTCCTGTCATCACCCTGGCAAATCTCTACTAGGTTGAGATGACGTGCATTCTAACCACTGTGCCTCAATGGTGCAGTGGTTAGAGTGCAGGACTGCAAGCTACTAATCTCACCAAGACTCAAGGTTGACTTCCATCCTTCCGAGGTGGGCCTTAGGCTGATTCTTGTTAATGCCAGGTCCATGGTAAACAAGGCCTCTCTCCTCTG
>AZIM01002258.1:77457-90744 GCA_000516915.1 Ophiophagus hannah
AGCATCGGGTTACTCCCATCACTACCCATCTCACAAATCGAGCTAAAGAACAAAAACAATATGTTCCCTTCCATTGATATTCTGGCTTTATTACACATTATACGTAGCTATTCAGTCTTACCAAAGAAAACAATATTTTATTTTATGTATGAATTATAGAAAGAGCTCAACTATCCAAAATTACAATGGTACTGAAAAAAGAGACTTATGACTTACGGCTGGTACTTATAACCATCACGATATCTTCATGGTCATGCAATCAAAATTCAGGCACTTGGCAACCAGTACATATTTATGAGGGTTGAAAGCATCCTTGGGTCATGTGTTCACTATTTTCAACCTTCCCAGCTGGCTTCTGACAAGCAAAATCTATGAATGACACCAAATTCACTCAATGACCATGTGATTCACTTAACAACTACAGTGATTTACTTAACAAACGTGGCAAAAAAAAAGGTTTCAAAATATCTCATGATTCATTTAATAACTCCCTTGTTTAGGAACAGAAATTCTGGTCCCAATTTTGGTCATAATAGTTGAGGACACCCTGTATTCCAATTTACAAATGCATCCAATTTAGATAGCTATCCACCTATCAAAAGAAACTGTGGGCAGCAAATAAAGCAAAAACAAGGCAAAATGTAAATATTCTATTAGAACCAAAGCAAAGCATGTCAGAGCTCTCATCACATCTCAGCCCCAATGCCTGGAGTTAGAGCCAAGCCTCCACAACCTTCCAAAAGACCAATACCGTTGAAGCCATCCAAATGTCTGAGGGAGGCTGATCCATAGGACAGATACAGTACAATGACAAAAAAGTCAAAATTCTTGGGGTCCATCAGATAACACTGTTACCAATGGTACATGAAGCATGTCCCAATTGCCATGCATGGGAGAGATAGTGCTGCAAGTACTATGTGCCATGTAGGGCTTCAGTGTTGACAATCAGTGCCTTGAATTGCACACAGTTCACTCCGAGCCAATGCATGACATGTGACAGTAGTGTTATTTGGATGTAAGTGATGCACCCAAAATTCCACATGCTGCTATACTCTACAAGCAGTTATAGTTTCTGAATGCTCTTCAAGGGTAGCCCCAAGTAGAATGACCGTAAGCACAAGGTATACATGTTCTTTGGGCCATATAAGCAAGAAGTCAGGAACATATCCAGATTGAATATCCACTCAGTGGATGACCTCAACTCGCAGTTTCGTGTAGATGTTAAATAGAATACCATGTAAACTTGGCTATTTTAAATTGCGGGGATGTCATGCAGGCTGGGAAATTCTGGGAGATGAAATCCACTTGTCCAAAACTTGCCAAGTGTGAAAAACACTAAAGTAAACTATCTCTGCATTCAAAGGCTTTTACCAGGTATATCATTAATTCTGTAAACCATTTCATAAGTTAAGCAATCCTGATATTAGAGAAAACTGTTTTTAAAGTGATATGGTCAAAAACGCATTTTCTTAATTACATCTGAAACTCTGGAAACAACACAGTCACAAAACAGTTGTGATAACTAAGTTCTATTGTTGAATCTTAAAAAGAAATCTTGATAACAAATATTGTAGTAAAATATTTTATCTTCTGGCACTGCTTTCAGAAGATTATAATAATCTTTACTGGAGGATTTGTGAACAATGAATTCAAGGCTAGAGGTTGTCTTCAATCAACATGCAGTAAATATTTTATTTCTTTAAAGCAATATTAAGAAATGCCCATGAGTGTAATGGACATGCATGCTCAAGTGATCTATGGAATGTATTTGTATATTTGAAATGTTAATGTGCTGCCCTTTGCATCCCAGTGCATGGCTAGGAAAGCAACAGATTAAAAAAAGAAAGAATGAAATAACCAAATAAACACAGATGGAAAAGATGAATTTATATTAAACTATACAGAGAACTGTATATTGTACACTTTTATACGGTATTGTTAAAAATGTATCTCCTGATTTTTGATGAAATTTAATCATAAAGCATAAGTAGCAGAATGAGTGGAGGAAGGACTGGAGTTTTGTGAAAAAGTTAGTAAGTGTCACTACGTTATTTTTTATTTGTCTGCAAAGCGTCCAGAACTTGTTAGAATTTGTTATCTCGTCTCTATAGCAATATGAGATAAGGGTGTCTTGTGATGTCTGATTTACTGCACATGTGTCTGATTTACTGCACATGCTTAAAACGAAAGTTTCTTTTTTACTTTTCTGTAATATTTCTTCTCTATGCCTGTGTCTAATTAGCTGCCAATATGTAGACAGTTAGGTTTTTTTTATTTTTGTTAATAAAAATATGTTTCTTAGATTATTTTTCCCGGGCTTTATTTAATCAAGTATACTACAAACGGAAAACACGATCCAGCACCTCTAATTTATGAAAGCTGATTTTTTCGTTTTGACAGTAAGATCTGGGATAACTGATTGGGAAAATTAAAATGGAGAAAATGAACAGAAACATGGTTTGGACTGCACATGAAAAAGAACCAAACTGAACTTTATGTTATTAATCTGAAACTCTCTACAGTAGTTACTTTAACTGAGCTTCTGAGTTTTACCCTGGGGATTAGTTCTGCCTGAAAATTGGTGAAATCCATGTAGTCAAAACAGTTCAGAAAAATATACCCAAATCCCTCTGGGCAGAAAGTGTGCATGTTCACATATAGAAAAGCACACAGCCCTGGAAGTTACCAGCAAATGCCCTTCTCATAGTAAAGACAGTTTTGATATTTAATTAAAGGTCAAACAAAATTATTCTGCAGACCCTGGGGATATTTTAGTGTAGTAACTTCAGTTAGGGTTGTCTAATGAAGATTTTACTATATTACTAGGGGTGAAAGTGGTTAAGGTCCTTTCAAAACATGTCATACATCATAAAAACAATGTGTGCTTGGTGTGTGCTTGGTGTGTGCTTGGTGTGGCAAGTAATAAAGATTTTTTTTTTAAAAAAATGCATTTTAGAAAGAACTAGACTCCTACTGAAATCAAAATAATGAATTCAGAAGAAACGTTTTTAGTTAAACAGCCAGCTACACCATAATATCATTCAAGGGTTATTGAAATGATGGATACTCCTGATATTCAGTTAGATTTTCCATTTCTAGAAGAGAAGTCAATACAATTTTGTAAAATATCCTGTTACCAGGAGATGGTTAAAGCGTTGCTAAGTTTCATTTTCCAGCTTAAAAACACATGCCAAAACAAGCTGTTATTTGCACTACATCTGATTATTACATTTGATTATTAAACACTTTTAAAATTATACAGTAGCTAATGCATTCAGAAACTGCTGCCAAAAACAAATCTTGGAACCCCAATAAAAAGTTATATATAAGAAAATATTCCTATCCATATTTTCACAATAGGAAATCCAGAACAACTTAGCACATTGAAAGTAATGGGTGGGAAAAGTAACTGGTGGGATCTTAACATGTTTTTGCAAAGTCTCCATATATAATTATGCTCATTTCCTTACTATGTATTAAAGCCAGTTTAACAGTTTAAGTATGTTTAATTAATGCTTTCACACAAAATCATGCCAGTATATTTAGTTTAAGTAGATATTGACATTGTTAGCCACATCATATGATTGCATACAGCATACATATTTGAAGGTCAATATGTAGGAGAAACTTGACTAGAGGGTCAATGTTTCTTATTATCAATTAATTCATTTTTTGGTTTGACCACTGGTCATAACATATAAAATAAAATCTACATGAGTAAACATGAATAAGATACATTAAACGTGAATAAAATACATTAAAATGTACAAATTAGTAAAAAAAACAACAACAACCCCAAAAACAGTGTTTTAAAGCCAGTAAAATATTAGAAAATATTAGTAACAGTTGAGAAAATCAATATTCTCTCTATTTAGCAGCAGCTCATGCAAAGCTTGCTAATTTCCATAGCATTGTACCCTTGTCTAAGTTCATTACATATTCAATTTCACATAAATCAGGCCAAAATGATTTTCTTATTGTGAGGGGCTATAGAAATTTTCCACATTCTGAAGCCAAAGTAAGACAGGACAAGAAATAAAAGGTAAGTTCTCTATAATTTCCTTGGAGCAAGAAAAGAGGCAAATGAGTCCTCTCTAGGTGCTGAAGACATTTGCTGGATCCGTAGTTTTGTAAGTGCAAGGGGCAGTTTTATTTTGTGATAATTTAAACGAATTTCTTTAGGCAAGGACATGTATCACCCTGTTTTTAAGTAATACATTATTGTTTGCATTATTTGAATTTTAAAATAATTCCAAGAAAAACCAAAGGAAAGCATATAATTGGACAAAAATGTTGACCAACTGGTGCAAAAAGTGGAGAGATTCATTTGTTCCAGTAGGCACAACTGAAAGTCAGATATTGTGCACTGAGAAGAATCTAGCCCAATAATTACAATTATTCTAGGTTTGGTTGGATATGTATCAGTTTCTGAGTAGAGAAAAAGGATAAAACAATTTTGAGGAGAAATTCATATCACAAGAGGTAGAAATTCCCCATAACTCTACTTGCATATGTAAAATAAGGAAGGAACTTGATTTTTTAGAAAAGTTAGGATTGGAAGAATTTATTGACTCCACTTTATATGCCAAAATGTTATTATTCCTGCCAAAGCTTTCTCCGTTTTTATTTTTGAGGGCCTAATTCTGAGAGTGCCAATTATCTGTAAGATAAAAAACTTGCTCTATATTATGTTCCCTAATTCACAGTTAAACAATAAACAGCAATAGTTATCCAAAGCTGTTAACTGCCTGTGCAATCCCATTTGACAATGGGATATAAGGAATATATCATCTGTATAAACTAACATGAACCAGTTTTTATTTTCTGCCTTTCCTGGAAAAAATTGCTCCACTCGGGGCTGGAACAATTATAATTGATAAATAGATTAAAAATTAAAAAGCACACATCTTTGTTTCACTCCCTTGAAAGTCTTGATATTATCTGTCAAGTGCTTGTACTAGCACCAATCTGAATTTGAGTATTTATACATAAAGCCATGATAAAAATTAATAACTTTCCATCCAAATTCAACTCATCTAGTTTAATGCATATTTTGTTTCTATCAACAGATTCAAAAGCTGTATGAAAATCCACAAAGGCAACCTACAATTTCCCATGGGTTTGTTTTACATACAGTACTTACTTATCTGATGATCGTATACAAAACCATGATCAGTTCTTGAATATCCACTCTAAACCCTGTCTGTTCGCCTGCAAGCCATTGTTGTTAACTGATCCCTCTAATTTATTAGCTAGATGCGTCCCTCTTTGAGGGAGATGGGCAGAAATGGGATAAATAAACAAATATGATGTAGTTTTATGGGTGATAACTACAATCACCATTTTTGTAATGTTGGGATCACTGTGATTGGATTCTAACCCTGGGGAAGTTGACCACAGCAATTTATGTTATTAAACAGTTTAGCCAAAATAGACTTCCACCAGACAATAATGGTTTTTAATAAATCACCAGAGATATAGTCTTCTCCAGGAGCTTTGTCTGATGGTAATGCCAGGATCAGATATCCAATTTCTTTTAATGAGACTGGGTGCCCAAAGTTTAATTGGAGTATTAATTGGACTGGGATGGGGAGTAAACAATTTAGTATAATGGTACTTCCATTGTCTTTGACACTCTAGCTTCTAATCTTCTTATCTTCACCCAAATTGGCATTTACCAGTTTCCAGGATAATATTGTGTCTTTAGAATCTTTGACAGTCAGAAGAGAGTGCCAAAGAGTCATTTGAGATAATGTCTTGTTGAGCTTGAGCTGATGTTTATACTCCCTTTTCTTCCTAAGCAGTTCCATGATTAACCATGGGGCATAACTATATTTTGCTCTCCTTGCCAAATTCCTAACCATACAATATGCTGTTTTATGCTGCATATCAAAGCAGTGGCTCTGTTGTTGGTGAATAAACTTAATTTAGAGGTGCCCTAATTATGGTTTAAAATAGTCAGCTATTTGTTGATAATGGCTAAGGATAACTGGAGAGGTTGGATCAGCATTAATCAATTTAAGTTGAATATCAACCAGATGGTACAAGTGAAGTATTGTGATTTCCTCAGCTAAATTAACAGACCATTTAATTCTTCTTCTTCTTCTTCTTCTTCNCCTCCTCCTCCTCCTCCTCCTGGCTTGAAAGTTTTGGGGCAAGCATGTGATCATTAAGTATTGTCAACATTCCATTCTTTTCAAAGCCAGTACATTGGAATATGATAGGTTGGTGATCAATGCAGCTTTGTCAGTGGTGGGATTCAAAATTTTTTACTACCGGCTCTGTGGGCGTGGCTTGGTGGGCATGNAGGATATTGTAAAATCTCCAGTCAGGGGTGGTATTTGCCGGTTCTCCGAGCTACTCAAAATTTCCGCTACCAGTTCTCCACAACTGGTCAGAATTTGCTGAATACCACCTCTGAGCTTTGTGGAATATCCTTCATGTTTTCAAATGTTCTTATTTTGGCAGAGGGAATACATGCATGTTAATGATTGTTGTTTCATTTATCAATGTGTATATAAAATTTCCAGAAGAATTTCTGGGCCATTCAGACTTTGAGAATTCCATTTGTAAAATAATCTTAGAAGTTTAAACATTGCTAGGTTTACTTTAGAGTCCTTCAAAATATAAGGAAAAGTAAGGGAAGGTTCATCAATATCAGATTTCAACTGTTTTGCTATTTTGTGCTTATTGCCTCCTATTTTTGCATTAAAGCCACTCACTATGATAAAAATATCTAGTGATAACATGTCCTCTAGAGCATCAATTGTATTTTCAAGTATAGCCCAGTGGTCCTGGCTTTGAGATTTATCACCTCTGAGAGACATTTCCTATTATTAGGTCAATCTTATTTGTTATCTTAAATATCACTGAATGAAAGAGGATTAAATCAGTGTAGATTTATTTACTCCATATTCTACTTCCTATTTGACAGGATAGCAGAAGAATGACCCATAGAATTTAACTTTCTTGCTGGAATGTCCCATGATCTGAAATGAGATAAATAAATGCTATCAGATTGATTTTTCTGGAATCCAAGTTTCTTGCAAACATATTATGTCATATAATTTTAGTAACTTTATAGAATCCTTGTTGGTAATTAAAATATTCCATCCCACTTATTCCACAGTAGGATGGATAGGCTATTTGCAGAACTCTAACTTAGTTATCATTTATTATGTTGCTGCTTACAAAACCAGAAAGACATGCTTTATAATATGTGCATTATTAGTATCAGTTTGATTTAATCCATGGGCAGATTTGTTTTTATTTATTCTCTGACTACCAGTAATTCCATGTCTTGGGATAAGATTAGCCACAACCTTCCAATCTTCAAACAGAGTGTTAAAGCCCACACATTTGGTATAATTTTCAGGCATGCTGATATAGTACTTTAACTAGGTTTATTTTCAGGGGTTCAAATAATTTACACAGCTTTCTATTTCTTTTACTCTGTCTTCCCTCTCAGCAATCCAAGACAAAGTTTCATAAATAATTTCCTTTAGAGATTATCTTCAAAAGGGTAAATATGATAAAATTTAAGACCTGAAACCTCACATAAATTCTGGCTGTCTCATCTCATCTTCATCTCTGAAACTAGTCTGCAAGACAAGTATTGAATTGGATTTATGTATATATAACACTTCAACAGTCCATTTCTGAGGGAGGTCGATGGTTTACAGTTAATTTGTGGACCTGAGGACATAGAAATTAAATGATACATAAGCAGAACCCTTATCTTCTAACCTTCAGGACAAGATTTTACTCTTGAAAGTAGCAACATCCTTGAGGACAGTCTTGAAAATGGGAGATGGATCCTTAAAAAGCATTGCTACACAGCCATTCCCCAACCACTAGATTTCTACCTTTCAAAGTGTAAGGAGGAGGAAGGAGTATTAAGTATGTTCACCACCTTGAGTTATAAAATAATAAAGGCAGGATAAAAAATAACAAATCAGAATCTGCAGAAATTTTCACACAGAAAAGTATCTCTGATTTTTTTGCCTCATCAATAATTACAAAATATTCTTGGTTAATTCTAGAATTTATCTTCTTTAATATTATGGTTTCTTGTATATGTAATGCATACTTTTGGCTGAATGTTGCTAACTCAGTCCTTTAGTTCTCCAATTAGATGAGGGGTGTCAAACTTGTGGCCCGTAGGCTGGATGCATGATGTGCTGGCCACACCCACCCCTGGTTTAGTGAAGGGGAAAAAGTCATGCTACGTCACGTGACGATGTGACATCATGATTTTGACACCCATGCACTAGACATTTATATACCATGCAATATAATTCTTGGGCATTTTATAATTTTCCACGTAGTTTTGAATAATCAGAGTAGTTGCTATGCACATCACTTTATTAGTGTTGGAATTATACTTTTACAACACCAAATTATTACTACTACTACTAAACTGAAATATCTGTTGGAAGGTCACTTTCCAAAAGATCTTACTTTGGGATTGTTAGGGAATTCTTCACACAACCTGCATTTTTCAGGACTTATTCTGTCAGCTGGAATGACTTTCCGAAATACTGGGTTGATACTGCTTTTTTGTGCATACATAAATTCAAAATATTGCATTTGAATTTATTATGCATCATTTTCTTTCCACTTCTGTTTTATCCAATTTGAAACAATATCCATAAGCCGGTCCTCTGCCTTTCTCTCCAGACACCCCACTTATCAGACTTAATCAAGTAGAGTGCCTTTTTTTTTTTTGCTTTTTCTCTTCCATATAAGCTGTCTCTTCTCCACAAAATTTCTGTCTCAGGTTTAGAGCAACTCTTCCAATCTTAGCTGGTGTTCTTTTCCTTAATTGCTGCCAGCTGGAATATAGCTTGCATCAAGTAAGTAGACTAGCATTTTGCAATATTTTCCTTGACATCCTGGTGGAGGATAGTTTTCTTCGTAACAGTTTCATTGATCACTGTCTGAGATTGTTACTAAGGCAGTGGTAATTTCCAACAGAATGAAAATGCTCATTCTATTTTCATAACGTCCCTTGAGGAAAAATGGAAGCATAGCTCTATCTACAGTTCATATTGGCCTTTTCTGCTTTGCAGAGTTATGGTTTCCTCAGAGAAATCCTGATGAACTGTAGTTATGATAAATGTGTAGATTTGTGTCAGAAAATCTTACCCGCTGTCATAATGCTATCATTTGCTGAGTTTCTTGGTGGTATGAAATTTGTATGAGTTTGGTCTTTCAAAATTGAGGTCCTATTAGAAATCTATAAGCACTTCAGTGGCTTTCATTTTATTTTCCAAGATATGCTTAATGGCTTTTTTTTTTCTTTTAGAAAGTATCTTGTTTTAAAGATAAGACTAATAAATGTTTCAGATCATCATTTCTTCTTTCTAGTTTTCTCCAATGTGAAGTCCATAACAGCCTTCATTCTAACTGATGGAACTCCTTCTGTCTTTGTTTGGTAGCAGTTTTTAGCATAATTCTTGAGAAGCGTCTTGCCCCAAAGCTTAAGAAAGAAGAGTATCTTTCAAGTATGCTTCTCAATAATCTTACATTTATATTATAAAAATATAGTAAATATATCTAGCAGCACTTACATGAACTGAACAATTGCCACCCTTGAAAAGTAAATCTGATCCATATTGCAAGAAATATATTATTCTATGATCCTTGCCTCAGATAATAGAAAGCCTATTACCCAAGTGTTTCTCCTTCAGAAGTGCTTTTTGTGAGTTCTGCAAAGATTCACGCTACCACTGAGGGAGGATAAATATTGCCCATCCATTTTACTTTTTGAACTCTCTATACTGATTTTTTTCCCCATGCTTGCCAGAAGGGCACTGTTGTCAGGATGCAAGATCCCTTTGTTGTTTGGGGAAAAGGCATTGATTTATTCTTAACACTAGGAGCTCTTCTAATAAGGAGGTGCTGATATGTGAAATGAAACCATGGAGTGCCAGCACGTGGAGTGTAAACCTGTGAACCACATTAAGTACAAACCCAGTTTGCACTAATTCTAATTGTCATTCAGCTTATATCAACATGAAGTTTATTAAACCATAAAGTGAGGCATCTAACACCAAAAGTAGCACTGGAGACAATTAAGTGTAGCAAGTGTTTTTCTTAATTCTCTCAAACCCAGGAGATTCACAAGACACAGATGAGCATCTTGCTTGCATTTAAGGCACTGTGTATATGGCTGCTGCACAAACACATTTTGCAGAGATGCCAGAAATAAAGGCAATTTCCCCTGAAGCTTGAAATCCTGATGTCCTTCCTTCCTTGTGTGTGTGTCAGTTTATCTCACCACCACCTTCTTTTCTTGCCCACAAGTTATTTTTCTGAGCAGCTGCTTTTCCATCCTTACTGTTTATTTTTCTCTTCATTTTTGAGACTGAAATGACTTATTTCATGAGTGTGGCAAAAGACGAGGCCATTCAGTTCACTTGAATGCCCACAACAGTATATTGGCAAAAGGAGATGAACAGATCCTGGGTCTTGAGAGAGATTCTTAGTTTTACCATTTGTAGAGTAACCCATGTATAGAAGTCTATTGCTGAAATGTACTTTATGACAGCACAACCCAAGCATTGCACAAGTGCTTAAGGGATAGAGCTCATGTGATATTATAATACCTGATTCTTACTCGCTGCCAAGGCCACCTAAATGACTGACTCAGTGATAAGACTGCTTATTAATATATTTCCAATAAGCTTTTATTTGCTCTGTTTTAAAATTGTGTATATGCACCTGTATGATTGACTAATTGATTATGTGCCATTAATTAAATTTCAACTCTTAGCATTGGGAAGGACGGTCCCCATCTGGTACTTCATGTTTTCCTTGTTCCTGGACAAGGACAGCTGGATCTTCTCATAATACGTTGAAGGTATAATAATTTGAGCCTAGAGTGTAAAGTCTAATCAATTAATTTTTTATGTTTGTCTTCACTTTTCATGCTATTCTCAGGCATTTGCTTTCCTACCTTTTTGTCTGTGTGTCAAACATGTACAGATAGACTCTCACATACATACACAATCACAACACAAAACATTTTTCTTCAGGAGGGAAAGCAATACAAATATGCTTTATTTATTAAACAAATGTATATAGCTGCCAAATTCACCCATAGGTAACTCCAGGCAAATTACATCCAATGGTGTTGATAATTTGTTCTATTTGTCTCACCAATTTTTACCCTGAAAATATTTTTAGAACCATATTTTATGAACTGCATTACCTAGCTGACATGGCCTAGTGAATGAACTATTTTATGTAATTAAATACTTTATACTTGTTTTAATCAAGAATACAATCCACTATATTTAGTAAGGAGCATTATCTTTCTTTATGGAACTATGCTTTGCACAAAAGCTATGATTTTTCTGATATATGACACATCCAGTATTTATTAGCAATGGCAATTTCTTCGTACTCAAGAAAATTATGCATAGTTAAAATAGTATCATGCTTTAAAGGAGTTTCATTCAAAAACCTCAAAAGCACCAATTTCTTTTAAGTCCAGCATGCTTTATATTAGCATAACAATTAGTTTACCTGCAATTTTCATTCTGTTCTGCTGAATTACAGCCATTTCTGTTTTTCTCATGCTAAAGTATAAGAGAATGAAGCACTGTTTTTCTAAATTTTGCTCTAGATCTTGATCACTTCTCAGCCTTTTGGCTAAGATCAAGTGTAGTATCTCTACAAGTGTAGTATCTCTCCATTTCTAGAGTTCTGCATGGGTTCCTTAAGTATGTGATCTCTGTACACCAGATCACCTTCAGGGACTGGTGTATCAAATCTAGGTTGACAACCCTGAGCCAGTGAGAATCGAACTGCTGGCAGCCAGGAGAATTAGCCTGCAACATTGCATTCTAACCATTGCGCTACCAGGGTATTTGGACTTAGCAAACTTTGTAAGACTGAGTTCCTAAGTAAATTAGATTGCTAATAAAGGAGGATATTTGCAGCTCAGGGTTGACATAAGGGGTTCTTGGTGCTCTCTGTGCTTGCTTGTTTTCTTGCAAACATTTCATTACCCAAACCAGGTAACATCATCAGTGCTAGAGTGACTAGCACCAATGATGTTACCTAGGTTGGGTAATGAAATGTCTGCAAGAAAACAAGCAAGCTCAGGCAGCATCAAGGACCCCTCAAATTAGACTGCACTGTGTCACTCAACATGGCTGACAGCTTATTCTCACCTAGAAACAAATTCAGTTTTACTATCCGTATACATTATTGAAAAGAGGTATGCATGATAAATCACTAAAAGTTATTTAGCTTATGGGAATAATTCCAAATGATTAAATAAAATACTTAATAGGAGAACTGTATTTCAAGATATGCCATGTTACATCATAGAATTTCCTACTAAAAAGTAGCCGACAAATATGAGATAGTTTTGTTTGAAGTACTGCATAGTACATCCCTTTTAATTATTATAGGACTAAGTAGACCATAACCATCAAGTTATTTATTTTCTAGCTACTAAGTTATAGGATAATTGCTAGACATTATTCTTTAACAACATAAATGATATATAACATTGAGATTAGATAAACCTGATAAAGGCTTTCTGAACTTTCTTAGAGTGCATAGAAAATGGCTTTGGAGTTAATATTTCAGTGGATAGCGGGCAAAGAATTTATACAAAGGAATCAAGAAAAATGAGAAGCAAAACTTTCAAAGTGCTAAAGATTTCAATTTCATTGTTCATGCTTCTGAAGTTCTAGCATTCATAGATAATACATTAATATAATGTTCTTGCTGCGCTTAAATTAGATTTATCCACAAGCTTTAATTGGAGAACAGCCATAAATGAACTGTGGATTCAGAACCTTGTAAGTTTTCTCTCTGGTATTCCAATTAAAATACTCAGTTGCAGATTATGTGAAAGTTCTCTAACTCAGTCCCTACAAAGGAAGACAGCTTCCTATTGTTAGAATATTTTATAGAACATAGTATTAGAACATTTTATTAGAGTTGCCTTGTGGCAAGATGGGTGGCAAACAAAATAATAAACAAACATTTTTATTTAGACTCTAAAACTATGCTTCATTTTAAGGTGTTGCCATTCTTGATTTTTAGTTTTCTTAGGCCTTGAAATAGTTTTTTCCAAAGAAATGAGATAAGGTGTCCAGTCCAAGGATAGCTTCTTTAGATAAATATATTTTCATAAAAGTTAGATTTCTTGGGAAGGAGGAAAGGAAGGAAGGAAGAAAGGGACCATATCAGTGGTGGGATTCAAAATTTTTTATTACTGGTTCTGTGGGCGTAGCTTGGTGGGTGTGGTATGGCTTGGTAGGC
>AZIM01002258.1:103714-117126 GCA_000516915.1 Ophiophagus hannah
ACATATAAGAAAAATAAAAGAAACAATAGACAATATATAATAAACAATAAAATAAAATAAACAATAAAATAAAATAATAAAAATAAACAATAGGAGGAGATAGGAGTATTATATATGTTTGCCACCTTGAGTTACTTATAAAGTAATAAAGGTGGGATAAGAATCTAATAAATAAATACAATTTAAAAATATAAAATGGAAATAACCAGCTATTGTAAAATTTGCTTTTCATGTTACATTGACTTAACAGTGCATTGCTTACATCACTTTGCAATATAGACACGTCAATGTCATTGAAAGTGTTCTATTTTTGCTTTTGATGGAAAAATCATGCAAAATATTGCCCTGAATTCTCATTGCTACCTAGAATGACAGTTGATTTTCAGATTAAGATTGATAAAGAGTATGGACAGTTGCATGGTTTTGGTTGATAAAGGTTGCATATATTGTGAGCTGCCCAAATCATTGAGAGATTTCAAAATGTATAACTATTAATATGGAGATGGTGAATTCTAAAATTAGAATCATAGTCTACATTTTTTCTATTGCTAATTTGGACTATTGTGTGGGATTATGGAAAATGAAAATGGCAGGTCCAACCTATCCTTCATTAAAGCTACTCTGAGGGAGAAAAAAAAGAAAACAGTGGTACCCATTTTGCTTGAAACAGTATCCTGTCTCATACTGAATTGATATTATTAGTAAGATTTTTGGTATGCACTATTTTGACTTGTCAATGAACATTGTTTATCAAACTAAGATACATGAAACTTAAGCATGAACAAATTAACAACTATAGACTGAATTTTGGAATTGATTCTTTTATTTGAGATGTTTGTAAAACTGGTTTATTTTTATCACAATGCTATCGTGAAAATGTTTAACAAGCTTTGGTTATTGTTGTCTTCCTGTGCTATGTTAAAGCTTATGACTTATGTTAACTCCATTATTATCAAATAGATTTTATATAATTGTTTTTTGGAAGGATGCACATACTTTTCTTGATTCTAACTCCAATTCTTAGAATTTACAAAGAGATTAAAAGTTATGGTGCTTTTGTACTTTATGGTGACTGAAAGCATTATTATATTCTTTCACCCATTACAATGTACTGGTATTTGTCAAGATTTGAGGGATTGTTGACGGGATTGGTATTTTTTTTCATTTGTTTTGACAGAAAGGCATGAAAGACAACTTTTAATAGAATGATAAAGCTTGCTGATTTGTTGTTGTTGTTTGTCATACACATTTCCTGGCATTGTTACTTATTTTCTTTTAAAGTCACATAGTTATTACTGTGATCACCCACTCCCCACATGAAGCTGTTCGATAAACTGTGAACATATACCCAGAAAATGTTAAGGATATAGTAGGAGACATGTAATTGCTAGCAGGGACTATGCTTTCACCCTTGCGTTGAAGGAGAACATATTGTTTTCTATGAATATGCAGTTTTTGTTTTACCAGCTCTCTTCCCAATTCCCATTAATCCATCAATAGGGATGACTGAATTGTGAACACAGGAGTGACTACAGAACTGGTAAAGATTAGAATTAGAATTGAAAGCAGAGTTGGAAAAGACTTTGGAGGTCTTCTAGTTCAACCCGCTCCTCAGGCAGATGGTTGTCCAATCTCCTCTTAAAAACTTCCGGTATTCGAGTGTTCACAACTTCTGGAGACAAGTTATTCCACTGATTAATTCTTCTTAACATCTAAAGATGTTACACATATTATATATTAATAAACCTGCATCTCTTTCTTTGTCTTTCTGTACACTTTATGTAAAAACATGTTTTTTAAACATTAGAAATCTAGGTTTATGGTCAAGTTTATTGGAAGACTCCATAAGGTTTCTTGACGAATGTTAGGAAAAGTGGTTGGTAAACAATCTCATACCTAGTCACTCAATTTTCTTGGTAGTATTAAGACTTTTCATAGTCTTGCCAATGTACTGCAATTTGAATACAAGGTCCATTGAGAGTTAACAATTCCATTTTGCCTCTTTAAATTGAATAATTTTATTTTCTTTAAAGATCAATCAATCTAAATGGACACTACATCACAATAAACAGTCTCAATATGTTTTGGCTATTTTCCTTCTTTATTGTCTTACAGTGCACTAAAACAGGTGTTTTTCTTTCCCAAATGGTAGTATGTAAGCTTTAACTTTTTACTTGATTTATTGTCTTGGTGTAGTCACTTGTTTAAGATATGGATATAATGAAGACACTGTTTTGCAGAAATGAAATGAAACTAGACTCTGTTTACTCACACAATTGCTGGTATGTAGTCTGAATTTTATCAGATGCTTATAGTTTTTAGATGAAGTCATGTAGCAAAAATTTAAGTTCAAGAGCATGAGATGTATAATGTAAATCAGGGGTGTCAAACTTGTGGCATCACGGCAGTGTCACGTGACGTATCGGGACTTTTCCCCCCTTTGCTAAACCGGATGGGGGCGGGACCAGCACATTACGCATCTGGCCCATGGGCCGTGAGTTTGACACCCATGGTGCAAATGAACCCTTTGAACTTTGCTTAATATTGTTTTTTTGTGTGAACTGAATAGCCACAATGGCTGGTTTTCTTTTTAAGAACTCAAAAAATAATATGAGTCTGGAATATAGTTAGTTTCAAATGATGGCAGAGAGTTTTACTGTTGCATTTTGGTAACACTTAGTTATGTGCTCGGGGGCCATCTAAAAAGGGTTTATGCTTTAGGATGTTATATATTTTATAGGACTATATTTTACAGGCTATAGAATGTCTCCGATAGAACTATGGCATACACATACTAAAAGAATAAAAAGTAAATGATCTTGAACAAGAAACAGATGTCTAATGTGCAATCCATATATCTTAGTTCAAGAAAGTTACAGTATAAATTATTAGTTTTCAGTTTATATTTTGATAATATTTTATTAGCACTAACCAAAATGGCTTATATGAGCATGCAAGCTTTTTGATTTCTTCAATGATATTGCAAAACAAAGTATATGAAAGGTTACCCAGTCTCTCATAGTACTTCTGTTGATTCCAATAAAAGCACTACTCATCTGTGTATTGAGGATTTTTATATGGACTAAAATGGCAATGATTGTTGAATGGAAAAAATCCTTTTTTTCACCATTCTATATCTGAGAGGAAAGCAATGCTGATAATTGATAAAGGTCAGATGCAATCAGATCAGTGTTGATAGTACTTAACAACCACAAGGATAGGTAATCTCCAGGATTCTCATCCACACTGCGACAAGAGTCCAGGAATGGGATATGACTCCTCCCTCTGACATCATAGAGATGAGTCTGCCACTATATAAAAAGCCAGCCCCTAGCTGGCTCCCCAGCTTTTGACTCAGCTTCTTGTCTATGAATAGTGTCTCTGGAAGAAGTTTAAAGTGTTTAAAGTATTTAAGGTGTTTCAAAACAATAGTGAAACCAATCAGAAGCACAGTTCTACACATTTTCCGGGACTCCGGTTGAGCTGTGCCACGAGGAGAGCGGGGATCCACTCTCATGCAGTGTTGAGGCTTCGGCACTGCCTTTTTGGGTAGCTGCGGCCACAGGGAGCGTTCAGCTGAGCCTCCCATGCAGTTTCCTGAGCGCGATGAGCTGCTGCTCTACAGCTGAAGTTTGGGCTGCTCCACAGCTGATTCTCGGACCTCCGGTATCACCGCCTCTCCGCTGTTTGCTAGCTAACCGATTGATTGCTCGGGGCCTGGTAAGAGCCTAAGGAGCGAGTCAGATGATGCCATTCCAAGGCTAGCGCACGTGGCAGGTGGCCATTTTGAGTGGCGGTTGGCCATTTTGTTTCGAGCAGCCATTACCAGGGCCTCACAGCTAAAACTGCTCACCTGGCCCATGCAACAGGCGGCACTCTCACAGGGAAAGCTTCCAGCACCTGTTGTGTTGGTCCTGTTAGCAACATGGAGAGTGAAGTGGCCCAGTCAGACCTCACAGTCCTGGAAGAAGGTTCTCAGGCCCCAATAAAGAAGAGAAGAAGACAAAGGCCATTCAGCAAAAAGAGAGGCTCAAGCTAAGATCAGGGCCAAGGCCTTGGCCCCCCAAAAGACTTATAAATCTGAGCTCAGGGCTGAAAAAAAGAAGGCATGCTGCTTTGGAGAAACAGTTTGCTAAGACCCTGGATCAGATGAGAAGCCAGATCCAACAGACTTCTCAACCAGGGGAAGTGCAGGTTTGCCCAGAAGTTATGCCCAGGGTGGGGGAGGCTGAATCTAGCTCTGCCAGTCATCTTCTAGCTTGGTCTCCAGAGAGGGTGGAGGAAGAGTTTTACCCCAGGATTTAAGCAGGTCTGGACACAATTTCAGACAGGCTGCCTGAGGTCCAGGCCCCTCTCACCCCCTAGGTCAGATGATTCAAGGAGGCTCCTCTCACCCTCTAGGTCAGATGATTCAAAGAGGAGGGGCCTGAGGCAACCTACACTCCTACTGCTGCAGGCCTGCGTCCAGTGGACCCCACCACAGGTAGCAGGCCTGATGACATTAGAGACATGGTTTCAGTAGCCATCAGGCAGGGCCTCGCTGAGGGCTTTCAACAACTCTGTCCCTTGGGGGGGGGTGTCCTTGTTCCCTGCTTTCTCCCAAGGAGTCCTGCCTTCTCAGAGGAGTTTTCCCAGACAGCAACAGTTCAGTTAACCATCTGCCCAATCTGATTGGGGCGAGGATGAGGAGAGGGATTACACAAACCCTTCAGAACACAGTCGCTCCTCCATGTCAGAGGAGGAGGAAAGTGAAATCAGGGATCCTAATTTATCAGACAAGGAGGGGCTTAGATCTGAACAACCCCCCTCTGCAGCAGTTTTTAATCCTTTCCTGTTTAAACCACTCCTTCTCAAGGCCTTAGTCATTGCCCAATTAAGTCCTGAGGAGGTGGCTCCAGAACCCCAGGTGGCTTCTTCTGGACACAGTGACTCTCTTTTATCTAAACCAGTGGTCCATACAGAGGTACTTCCATCCCCTCTGTTATTCCTGGATTTAGTTAAGGAACAGTGCGCCTCCCCTGGCGCAGAGCCTCGGCCTTCATCACACAACAGGTGCTTTTACAACGTGGGCCCTTCCTTGGCCAATGCGCTCCTGGTGCCTTCTCACTGAAAATGGAAGTTGGCCTCCGCTCCATGTGCCAGAGAAAAGCTGTTCGGCGACACCCTGGAACCATACTTGGTGGAAACAGGGACAAAAGAAAGGTCCTCTCCTTGGCGGGGAAGAAATCAGAGTATCATCCTGCGCCATACTACTGACCCTTTTCCTTCCAATCCAAGTCCAACACTCATTTCTCTCGGGGCTAGAGAGTGTTCCTCCTCACCAGGAGCAACGACCAGAGGTGGCAGGCAGGCAACAGCAGACTACTGGTAAACGGCCCTTTTGAGGAGGAGGAGGAGGTCGTTCATTCTTATGAAGTAAATATCCTTTCTCCCTCCCATTGGAGGTTGCTTTCTTTGTCTCCAGATGGGAGGAGTCACCATCAGGTGCCTGGGTGCTCAGGACATTGAGGTCGGGTCTCCGACTTGAGTTCATCTCCCCACCCCCAAGGTTTTTTTGTTTGCTGCCCATTATCTTGGGACAAGTCCAAACGGGCCCTTCTGGAATCAGCCATTCAACACCTTGTGGACATAAGAGCCATACAGATGGTTCCAGTGGATCAACGAGGGCTAGGCTACTACTCTCGCCTCTTTGGAACCCCAAAAGCCTCGTGGTGGAGCATTCTTGACCTCAAGTTTTTGAACAAGTTCATCCCATACAGGTGTTTTAAGATGTAGACCTTGCATTCAATCCTAGAGAGCATTCAGGAGGGTGATCTCTCTTCCATAGACCTCACAGAGGCATACCTCCATATCCCTATCTGGTCTCATCACTGCCAGTTTCATAGTTTCTGTTACCAGAACAAGCATTTCCAGTACTGGGCCCTGCCATTTGGGCTCTCATCAGCCCCCAGGGTCTTCACCAAGATCTTGGCAGCATTGATGGCTTCACTTCGAGCGATATTGGTAAGGGTCCAGTGTTACCTGGACGACATCCTGATTCAGTCGGCATCGATTCACTCCGCCCATCACGACTTCCACACCACGTTGCAGTTCCTACAAGACTGGTTTTTCTATCAACTTCAAGAAAAGCCCTCTCTCCCCAATGACCAGACTACTTCATCTCAGCGTGATCAGCTCTCTGCGAGGTCTTTCTCTCTCTGGATTGCAGGTTGAGCCTCAATGACTTCATTCTCCAGATTTGACGGCAGTGCACAGTACCCTTGTCTCACCTGTCCAAGCTCCTCGGGAAAATGATTTCCTGCATTAGCATCGTCCCATGGGCAGGGCTCCATGCCTGGGCTCCTCAATGGTTCCTGCTGCCATTTCAACGGGCAGAAACCAGCCACACTTCCATCAGGGTGCAGATCCTTTGTTCCTGCAGGTGGTGGCAATCTCTGGCAGTCTGGAGAGGGCATCCATTCAGGGAACCAGACATCCATTCAAGGAACCAGACATCCTCACCACAGATGCCAGTCTTCAGGACTGGGGGCCCATCTAGCCAGCGAAATAGCCCAGGGGAGTTGGTCTCAGGTGGACAGGACCTGCCCCATAAATTGGCTAGAGCTCAAGGTCATTTTCCTAGCCATGAAGCATTTCTGGAACATGGTGGCAGGTTGCCACGTATTGGTCAAGACAGACAATGTGGCCGCAAAGGCACATGTCAACAGACGGGGAGACGAGGTCCAGGGCCTTGAAGGAAGCAGAAGGCCTGGGACGGAGGGGAGAGAAACACCTTCTATCCATCAGGGTGGACCACATTTCGGGGGTCAACAACATCCAGGTCGACTGGTTGAGTCGGTCCAGAGTTGATCAATCAGAGTGGAGTCTCCATCCTTCCTTGTTCCTAAATCTGTCCCACAGGTTCAGAACACCAGCAGTAGACCTCTTTGTCACTCCTCAGAACACACAGGTAAGTAGATTCTTCACCAGATTTCCAACCCAGGGAGCGGAGGGGACCAACGCACTACAGAGAAAATGTCCTCCAGGTTTTCTCTACGCCTTTCCCCCTCTTCCTATTACTCTGGCAATCATTAGGAAGATGTTGGAGGAAAAGGCGGAGCTAATACTCCTGGTACCTCATTGGCCCAGGAGATCCTGATTTGCTGGTCTGGTGAATCTGTCTGTGGCCCAACCATGGAGGATCCGGGCCAACAGGATCTCTCTCCATTAAGGACTCTTACTCCACCTGGACCCTCAGTGGTTCCTCTTAGCTGTTTGGCGCTTGAGCGGCAATCTCTGAGGGATTCTAAACTCCCTGACATGGTGATAGAGAGTATCCAGGCTTCCCGTAAGCCATCTACTACTCGCACCTATGATGCTACCTGGAAGGTCTTCTCCTCTTGGTGTTCAAAGTCAGCCCGAGATCCCACTTGGGCATCTGTTGCAGATTTTTTAATGTTCCTTCAGGATGGGCTAGTCAAGGGATCACACCTAACACCCTCTGCCGTCAGGTGGCGGCTCTGTAATTGGTGTTGTCCTGGGAAAATTATCTGGCCTTATCCCATCATCCTTCAGGTCACAGGTTTTTGAAGAGGGCTTCTAATCTATGTCCCCCTGTAGTTCACAGGTTTCCCACCTGGGACCTCCCTAAGGTGTTGCAGGCTCTCACAGGGTCCCCATTTCAGCCTCTCAGATCTGTGTCACTTCAACCATTGACCATCAAGGTGGTTTTCCTAGTGGCCATTACTTCTGCCAGGAGAGCGTCAGAACTAGTAGCATGCTCAGATAGGATCTGTGCATTTTCCATGAGAACAGGGTGGTTCTAAAGCTAGACCCTACGTTTGTTCCTGAAGTAAATTTTTGGTTTCATCAGGCACAAGACTTGGTGTTACCAGATTTCTGCCCCAAGCCACACCATGAGTTGGAGCACAAGTGGCATATGCTGGATGTAAGGCAAGCTCTACGTATGTACATCAAATGTACTGCGGCCTTTTGGAAATCCAAAGCCATGTTCATGTCTTTCCAGCCTACATCCTTGGGGAGCAAGGCTTCATCATCTACCATAGGTAGATTGATCAGGACATGCATATCCAAGGCATACCAGACTTTGTCCCCGCCAGTGCCCAAGAATCTTAACAGCCCACTCCACTAGAAGTGCTGCTACTTCCACCGCCTGGACTACCCAGGCTTCTCTTGAGGAAATCTGCAGGGCAGCTACCTGGGCGTCCCCTTTGCCTTTTATATGGCACTATCACCTGGATTCCGTTGCTTCTGCTGAAGCTGCATTTGGATGGAGGGTACTACAGAAGGTTGTCCCACAGTTGGAGTGAGTGGACCAGATGATGGCCCTCCTGTGTATATGCAGGCTTTGGTATATCCCATTCCTGGACTCTCATCACAGCGTGGATGAGAATGGACATTGGTATAACTACCTTTCTATCTATGCTGCAAGAGGGTCCAGCCTCACCTTTTATGCATCTGGTCTTGGGGGGGGGGAATTAATTTTCACTGTTTATCTTCTGTCAAGCATTACGTCCGTCAAGCATCTTCACCTAAAAGCTGGGGAGCCAGCTAGGGGCTGGCTTTTTATATAGTGGCAGATTCAGCTCTATGACATCAGAGGGAGGAGTCATATCCCATTCCTGGACTCTCTTGCAGCGTAGATAGGGCATTCTCAGGTAATTATACCAACACCCATTATCTGTCCTCACCCTGGCCATTTAGGTTCATCAAAATTGCATTAATTGCTGTTTTATAATCTAATTGATTCACTTTGCTACTGCTGGTCCTCTTTTTTCTTCCATTTCTCCTAACAATATAGACTTTTCAAGAGGGTTGTGCTTTCAGATATGTCCAAAATATGATGATTTGAGAGTGGATTTTGTGCACTCAGCTGAGAAGTCTGGAATGATTTTTATGATCCATTTGTTTGTTTTATGCAACCATGGTGTACTCAAGAATCTTCTCCAACTCCAAAATCTAAAAGTATCAATACTCTTTCTGTTTTGCTTCTTCAAAATCCAACTTTCTCATTCATGAAATATCAGAGAAACCATTGTCTATATTATCCTCATATTTGTACTTATATTCATATGATGGCATCTGAATAACTCTCAGTTTCAATTGCTATCCTACTAAGTGAAAGATTGTGGTGTATTACTTGTTTGCTGATTATTATTTTTTATATAAATAATTCAAGGCAACAAACATGCATAATATTCTTTCCTCATCCTATTTACCCAACTGTAACAACCTGTAAGGTATATTGGGTTAAGAGAAAGCGACTAGCCCAAATTCACATAGCTGGCTTTCATATCTAAAACCCAATCTCCTGATTTCTTGGCCAGCATCTTAACCACTACACCAATTTGACTCTTTATTTTGGGGTTTGGTAGTCAATTCTAAAAGAAGGAAGGTATTCAATACTTCAGTGTCTTTGCTAACATTGTTCTCTATGCATTGTCATTAAATTTGGTCTTGTATTTAATCACAGTCACATATTTTCCAGTGCTTCTTAACTTTCATTACAAGAACTTGAAGATCATTTTCATTTTCAACTCTCAGAGTAGTGTTGTGCTCATAATTATGTTAGTGATGTTTCATGCCCTAAAACCACGCTCATCTTTTTTCCAAATCAGTTTCCCTCAATACATATTGAACATGTAGGTTGAGTAAGTAGTGAGATAGTATACAGATTTATCTCATTTACTCATTTACTATTTACTGAGCTGGAGAAAATCTGTTTTATTATGTCCTATATTTTGAACTGTGGTTGTCTTATGGATAGATTTTTCATGAGGACAGAATGATATTCTAGGATTCCATAGCTTGTCATAGTCAACACAATCAAAGGCTATTTTTTGTATGTTCTCAGTTCCACACCATGAACCAGCAATAATGTCTCTTGTTCTTCTGCCTTTTAAAAAAATTAACCTGCCTTCTATAACTTCCCTTTCCTTATAGGGCTGTAATCTACATCAAATGATCCCATGTATTATTTTGCTGGAATGTGGAATTAAGGAAATATTCTGATAGTTTGTTTACTATTAAGTCTACTTTCTTTGGTATTTTCTTATAGACTGATCTCTTCCAATTTGGCCATTATATCATTCTCTAGATTTGCTGGCATAACTTAGCTAGAAGCATTACTGATTCTTCTTGAGTTGCTTGCTATATTTCTACATAATTGATGGAATACATTTCTATATATTTCTATATATTCCATTAATTCCTGTTCTGACTTGATAATGACCAAAGACCAAATTCAACTTCATCTTTCAATATTAAAGGTTCTTAGGAGTAGGAAATATCTTCTACAGTATTCTAGATGTTGACATTTCTACAGTACGTAGTTTCAATATTTGATTTTCTTTGAATCCGTTATTCTCTGTCTCTTGGCACTCTTAAACATACCAAATTAAAACTTGGAATTTCCTTCTGAGTTCTTCCTTGGCTTTAGTTGCTCTTTTCTTCTTGGAAATTTCCACAATATGTTCTTAAATCCGATCTTTTTTCTGTTTCTCTTTTTTGGCCATTTTTTTCCTTTTACATTCATATTTAACAATTTATTAGATTTCATTTCATAGTTCCTCTTGTTGCTAGCTGTGTTTTTAGTAGTTCTAGATGGTTCTTAATGTTCTCCTTGGATATTGTGGAAAAATGTTTTAGAGTACATTGTGGAAACTGGTTGGTTTCTTTCTTCTTTAGCTTGATGTGAAACTTACTAGTTCCACAAACAGTCCCTGGATATGTATTTGCTTAGCATACACTTCTATCTTCAGGCCTCATTTATAGTGTCTTGACTCTAGAAATGTTTATATTCTGCTTCGTATTTAATTCACATACTCATGATAAATGAATTTTGTATGCTGACATGTATTCAGGAGAAATATAATACTGAAATATAATTTTATTAACAATTCTGAAAACACTTGTAATTAAAGATTGGACAATGTACCATATTTGGTATGTCATTTGTAACTACAGATTCAGAGGGTAAGCAGGATACATCTGAAAACAACAGCTTGTTTAGACAAACTTTGGTATGATCTCAAGTCAAATGGAAAACAAAGCAAAGGCCTGCAACCCTGCAAAGGTTAAACTAATTTTCAGTTGTATGACAATGGATAATCTTGATGGCAATGGAAAGATGATTACAAAGTCTTGGTGATTTTCTTTCTTTAGTGACATGATTTATTTTTCTGGCAATTTAGAAGCTTTCAAGCGACATTTTGTCATTTAATTTGGTTTGAAGTAATTGTTCCCACTAGTTGTTTGTAGCTCAGAAGTCTCTGCGGATTGTTTTAACTGTCAGATGATACATTCAATGAAAAAGCTGTATATTGAGTTAACTGAAATACTGATTTCTAATTGTTCCTCTAGCACAGTGTGCAATATTCATGTACATGCTCGGTAGTAAACAAAACGTTAAGCAATTCTAAACCACTGTTTCCCCCATTAATCTGAAATCTTCTCAATGGTCAAGTTAAGCTGCTTGACAGAATTGCTCTGCTGTTCTAGTTTCCATCTTTTTTTGTTATCAGATTGCATTGTTAGGAATTTCAAATAAGCAATACTGCATATTGAGGCAACTGCAGCAAATATGAGAGAGGAATTTGCTTAGATTAAAAAAAACCCACTGAATTTATAATTTTTATAAATAACTCAAGGTGGTGAACATATCTAATACTCTTTCCTCTGCATATTTTCCTCACAACAGCCCTGTGAGATGAGTTGGAGTGAGGGAGGTTGATTGGCCCAAAATCACTAAGACAGCTTTCATGCCCTAAGGCAGGATTGAACTTCCATAGGGACTAGAATTCCCACAGCAAATTAAGAGGAGGGTGACATGCAAGCTATAGTGTTTGAGGAATGAAATTAAGTGGCAGGTTTAGTTCCCAACCCCATGGTTTCTCATTTTTTAATTAAGTGCCACTGTGTCAGGTTTGACTCCTGATATCTCTGTAAGCATATTTCCCTAATAATTCATAATTGTTCCAAAGAAATTTCCAGTGATCTTCTTGATCCTGTCCGTTTAAATGTGGTCTTTCGATTATTCTCTTTTTCCGTCAGATTTGTCTGGTACAATCAGTTTTTTTCCTAACCCATTGTCTCCTTGAAAGCAGTGGCATGCACAACTTTTATGCATTTTTGGTTTTTGATCATTGCTTCAAGGGGCAAGTTAATCTTTCACTAATTGACTGCTTTTTCTTGTAGGCCGTAGTAGCTTTTTGCTCTTATATTTTATTGTTCAGCTTACTTCTAGTATGAAGTACTCAGAATCATGGAGAATTGGGTGATTTTAAATTATAAGTAGCACCATTCTATATATACACCTACCAAAAGATGTACTTCAAAAATGCCCAGACAATAGTCATTTTTAACGTTTTGGTCATTTTATCTATTTGTTAGCTACACTAGTCATGTGTGTGTGCATGTGTGTGCCCATACGTGTGTGTGTGATATAAAAATACAAAATATAATATGAAAAAGATGTGTGGCCACATTTATTTATTCATTTAATTATATTAGAAACAAGAATCTCCCACAATGCAGAAGTTAATAGTAAATATTGTACTACATTACAATATAGTACATTTAGTATATTTAATTAGCAAACAGGCTTTTGTACGGTATTCTTTCCAAAAATGAAACTATAACAATAAAATGATACAACATTAATATTTGAGATTAATGATATAAATGGCAATAAAGTAATAGATTATTGACAACGTAGCCAAAAGAATGTATAAGATTGGCATACAAAATAGTCAAAAGGAAGAAGCAAATCATCTCTACAGAATTTAATATATTCAGTTCAATAACAGAAAAATGCAAACTGAGTTCAAAGGAAAGTAGGGAGGCAGGGGATTTTGAAAAACAATTCAGTTTTGTTTATTTGCAGCTATAGATTTGGTAGACAAAAAGGTAAGGATGTACTTATTCTTGATCCAGGAAAAGAAGAAAAGAATTTTAGCAAGGAATGCCTCATTTTGGGAACAAAGAAAAAATGATTACTAGTTTAGAAGGGAGAGGAACAGAGGGAGAAAAAGTGGATGGGACACTTATGTTGGCTTGATGTGATAGAAGATGATGTGGCTTCTTTTGAGGAGAGAGTGAAAAAGCAAGAGGAAGGGAGAATCACTCAATTGGGTGGGAATCTTTGCTCTTGTGAAAACTTCCATGAGTGTAATTTCAGAAGCCTTATTGTAGTACCTATTTAATATGATAAAGTTCTCCCAGAGATATTGTATCCTGTATTAAATCTAGAGGATTCTTTTTATTTAGACAACTTCTGGAAACTTCCTTTCTAAATTGTATTTATTTATTTGTATTGTGCCTTTATTATTTTTACAAATAACTAAAGGCGGTACACATATCCAAAACACCTTTCTCCTATTTTTTCAACAACAACAGCAGCAGCAGCAGCAGCA
>AZIM01002258.1:126940-139183 GCA_000516915.1 Ophiophagus hannah
CAGTTCCAGATTGTTCTGGTTACACCATGAGGCAAGTTGTATAACCTCCTGCCTGTTGTATAAAATCCTGCCTGCTCCATTTTTTCATGGCCCCCTGAACTACCAATTGAAGGCCTAACAGCCCAGGCAGTCAAGGGGGAGCCCCAAATGACCCCCCCAAACCCAGGGAGGGCGCTGAAGCCAGGATCGCCCCCAGCATGTCATTTCAATCCCAGGCTTAACTGGGTAGCTCTGGAGCAACAACTTTTGCTTTTGTGACCTCCAGCTGATTTTCGGGGCTGGAGGCGGCCATTTTGGCTGCATGGCGAGTTGTGCAGGCTAACCAGGAGACTGGTAATGCTGCCACTGTCACAGCCCAGGGAAGGCTTCAAGGCCTTAATTCCCTTTGGAGCAGCAGGATTGGAGAATCGAGAGACCTCTCCTCCCAGCAATCTGGGCAATTGCAGCATGGAACGCACGACTGCTAAACGATCCAAGCAGAGTCCCAGGAAGACCAGATCTGCAAGTAAAGAGGCTGCTAACAAGATAAAGGCAAAGGCTCTTTATTCCAGAACACCCACAAGAGCAGAGGAAAGAAGGTAAAAAGCATTGGAAAAGCAGTTCTCCAGAGCTCAGAAGCAAGCTGACCAGGAGAGGTATTCCCCCTCCCCCAGCCAAGGCCTGATAGTCCCTCCCCTCAAAAGCCATTAGCACAGGGCTTCCTTGCAGTTTCCAGGGCTTTCTCACCAGAGGGAGATAGGGAGTAGGAATTTATCCCTCCTGCTGAGGAAATCCAAACTCTGAGATTTCCTTTTGATTCCATGCTTCCTCCTGCAGAATTGCAGACCAAGACAGGACTGGATCACTTGAGGCCACCTTTACTCCAACTGCAGTGGGGATGCACTCAGCAGAAAGAGTGGCTCCAGAATTATCAGAGGATCTTAAGGCCCTTATTACTCAGGCTATTTCTCATGGGGTAGCCTCCTCCCTGAGGGGAAGGAGCCATTCTTCTTCTCCCAGATCTGATCCTTAGCCATTGCTGTCAGTGCAATATCAGGACTCCATGGGTTCCTCCAGGCACCAGAGGGAGGTCTCTCAGCCCACTCCATCAGAAGCAGGGCATCTGGGATGGAGGAGGAGGTTCAGGGAGAACAGGGGTTCTCAGAAGATGAGGACCTATCACCTGATCCACCCCCCTTCACAGGTCTGTTTAGCTTGGGGCTGTTTAAATCCCTCCTCCACAAGGCTAGGACCACTACCCAAATTGATCCTCCACCCATTATACCAACTGCTTTAGCAGATACTGAGAGGCCTAACAGCAGAGTTTTTTCTGAACCTACAATTCTCCAACAGGAGATTCCTTGTCCCAAGTTATTTTTGGACATAGTTCAGAGGCAATGGGCATAGCCAGGATACTTCCCACTCTGGGGGAGTAATGATAATTTTTTTTCAGTATGGCTCCTCTTCTCTCTGAGTCACTTCAACTTCCCCCTCTGGATGAACATTTGGCGTCCTTGGTCTCTCCCTCTGCAATATCAGGTGACATAGCAGAGGCCCTTAAGACAGAGGACAAAAAGGCAGAACAAAATTTCCGCAAGACACACCAGGCCAATGCCTGGGTAGTCAAAGCAGCTGCAGCCACCTCCTTCTTCACTAGGACGTCCCTCCTCTGGTTCTGCCAATTACAGGCTAGGATTCCCCCTGAGGAAATCAGAATGCATCAGGACATCAACAAACTAGTGCCTTTTCAGGTACATCAAACGTACATCAACGTTTCGTAAAACCAAAGCCCTGTTCATCTTGTTTCAGCCATCTTCAATGGGCACTAAAGTCTCTTCTTCAACTATAGGCCACTGGATCAGGGCTTATATAGCCAAGGCCTACAAGACCCAGGCCCTTCCAACACCTAGACGGGTAACAGCTCACTCAACCAGAAGTGCAACTACCACAGCTGCATGTGTGATGCAAGCCTCACTTGAGGACATATGCAGGGCAGCTACATGGTCCTCCCTGTCTCCATTCGTAAAGTACTACAGACTGGACATATACATCTCAGCAGAGGCAGCCTTCAGCAGAAGAGTGCTACAGTGGGTGCATACAGATGGGAGTACACAGGACCAGACTTCTTCCCGCCCATATGGACTGCCAGCTTTGGTATGTCCCATATGTNNNNATTATCCCAAAGGCATGCTGGAGAATAGGCATTGGCTATTCTCATGCTGAGAAACTGAATGCAGTTTCTCAGCATACCTTGGGATAATCCACTCCCACCCTGGCAACCATCTGATCTAGTGTCCAGATGGGAGGCAGAGCCAATGCCACAGGAGGATCATCAAATGGCTGTGCCTTCATCGGTACAGGCTAGGGGGCTTCCTGCCCTGACAGAAAGAAGCATGGCAAAGATTGATGACTCAGTCTCTGGGCAGAAAGGCAGATTCAACCCATATGTGTGGATTATCCCAAGGCATGCTGAGAAACTGCATTNAGGCATGCTGAGAAACTGCATTCAGGTAAGGCAACGCCTATTTTAATCATAACCATTGTGTTTTTGAGAAGAAACTTTAATTAAAGAAAAAGATAGATAGATAGATTCATTCCAAGAAAAGATTGCAGAAAGTAACTTCAGCAACAGAGTGGTCAATGCCTGNNATGCACTACCTGACTCTGTTGTTACATCCATCCAACCCCCACTCCTTTAACCTTAAACTAACCACTATGGACTTCCCCCCATTCCTAAGAGGTCTGTAAGGGGTGTGCATAAGTGCACAATCATGCCTACAGTCCCTGTCCTAATGTCTTCTTTTATTCGTACCCATGTTCTGTATTCTTACTCATGTTTATACCTATATCTATTATCTTGTAAGCAATTGACAAATCAAATCAAATCAAATCAAATCAAATCAAATCAAATCAATAAAAAATAAAAAGAGTTGAGACTTGATCAAGTCAAATTTTATGTACAAAATAAAATATAGGTCATAGTCCACAGTATACAAAACTTTCTAGTAATTCTTGGGTAACTATGACCCAGCTCGCAAACCCACACACTTGCAGAACAGAGACATTTCCCTCTAAGAATTCAGCAAGCTGGGCTTGCAAGAATCCTAGTTCAAAGCGGGAAGCAGAAGAATTAACAATACCAGGAGAATAGTCAGGCAGAATAAAAGGGTTGTAAATTGTAGCAGATTCATCAGCCGATCCACATTCAAAATGAAGGTTGAGAGACTCACAAAACAAGGCACAAAGAGTGGGAGTTAATGGACAGATGTCCTCCATGTAAAGCTTGTGCTTGCTGCTCCATTTTGATAAAAGCAGCCATGGTGTAGCTCATTTAATGGGCTCCTTCTATGCAAGCAACCTCTCAGAGCACCTTTGCTCTATTTTCTTTGCACCCTCTAAGCTCTGGCATTGAGAATGGCAATAATTCCATATCCTCGTCTTCAGAGAGCAATGGTTGCTGGTCGGCCCCACCTCCTATGTCTGCTCAAATAGTAGTCCATTTGGTGGCACTGGAGTGGCTGTTCATCACCTGCTGGCACTTCTGGAGCTGGCTGCTGATCATTGGTCCCCTCCTCTGACTTTGAATCTTGAGCCCTCCCTGACAGTAAGAATCTCACATGATCATGGCTTCTGATTTCCTGCTGACTTCCCCATTGACTTTGCTTGTGGCAAGTTGGCAGGAAATGTTGGAAAATCACAATCATGTGACTGTGGGTCACTGTAGTGTCATACTTGCAAGCCAGGTGCTGAATTCCCAGCTTGTAATCACATGACTGGACAGGTACTGTGACTACCAAAACTCTTGAGGACCTGTTATTAGTCTCCTTCAATCCCTCCTCCTCCTCCTCCTCCTCCTCCTCTTCCTCCTCCTCCTCCTTTCCTCCCCCCTTCTCCCTCTCTCTCTCCTTCTACTTCTTTCCACCACTTTCAATCTCCTGACCACCATGTTGTTCTCTAGATTTGTGGTATAGCTTTGTTAGAAGTTTTATTGATTCTTCTTCTGTTGCTTGCCATATTTTAATTGGTATTCCATCAGTTCCTTCTGACTTGGTAGTGATAGCAGTACTGATCTAACTTCATTTACTAGGACTCAAGGTTCTTGAAAGTAGGGAACATCTAAAGAAACTTAGATATTGACATACCTACTGTATTGTACTCTGCTGTTCAGTATACTACTTCACTCTTTGATCTCCTCTGAGATCTAAAAGCACCATTCCTTCTTTGTTTTTAATATCCTGAGTAATAAACAGTGTGATCTTCTGACAGAAAGTGTCCAATCCCAGTCCATCTCAGTTCACTGATGTCTAAAATGGCAATTTTTAATGGTTTCCTTTCACCTTTTCCTATGTTCAGCTTTCCCAGGTTCATGCTCTTATGTTCCATGTTCTCACTGTAATTTCTGTTTGCAGCTTTATAATTTTGTTTTCCTTATGGCAATATCAGCAACTAGGCTTTCTGAATGCTTTAATGTAGCCTCCATTAGTAGTCTGAGGATCCTCAGCTCTTTCTCTGTAGTATATTGAATGACATCTGACCGGTGGAGGCATTATCTGGCATTTTACATTTTCTGTCAAGTGTAAAAACATAGGAGTAGTTACCTATTGCCTTCTGTACATAGTGTGAAATGATTCCTTTGTCATTGTCACTAAAGTGATTGTCTGCTTCCAATATTGTCCTATATTGCTGCTACTCAATAAACCTGCTTTCTGTAGTTGGGATGCTGGACTGACCTTCACACCTTGGGTAGCCTTGCTGGAAATATATATTTTGGACATACATTTCCAATATTCTTTGCTCATCCCTCCTAAGAATCCCTTTGTCACGATAAGGCAACACAGCAAGGCTTATGTGTGGTAATTGTGTTTTAAAAGTATAAACAAGGTATAATTTGATTAGTTGTTTAATCATGTAGTTAACTTGAAAAACTGGCATGCTATTGTACCTATATTTTTTCTTATACTAGATTCTTCTGGAAGAAAGTTTAAACTCGTGCTGGGAAATATATTCTGCTTCGTTTTAGAATTCTTCCAATAAGACAATACCCACAATATCAGGTAACATCTCTATGATATTTGCTTGCATTTCAGACAGTATCCCCTAATTCCTTGGATCAATGTGTATCTAATTACTTGCTTAGTTTTATGATGCTTAATCACTAGGCATTGTATTTATTAACTACATATTCTAAGTTAGGTTTTTAAAATGCTTTAACAAAGAAACACAAGTATGCCAAAGCAGCAATATAAATGCTGACTTACTTTATAGCTTGTTAGATAAAGAAAAAACACCCTCTTTTTCAGTCCCAGTGTTAATTAAAAATATGCTTGAATATTTTATGTTATAAAATTGCACTGAATTATTAGATATTTTTTCCAATGGATGTTAGCCTTGCCAAAACTGTAATTTTTTTTTTGAGAAGTTATTATGCTTCTAGGCTGCTCAAGGAAAGATTAAAATTAAAACTTTTTTTAGTTCGGGATTTGTTTTTAGCTGTCTTCTCAGAGCATCTTCCTTGCTAACAAGATGTTAATATATGAAATATTCATACTCTGTCATAAGTAATTTTGCTCTAAATATATGATATTTAGTACACTGAAATTACATTAGCATTATATTTTCCTTCTGACTTCCCCTTTGTCAGCATTAGGAAGCTGTTAAATGGCTTGAAAGAGGGTGCATTTGAATAGTGCTTTCTGTGCGTAAAGATGTACAAGCTTTCTCTGTTGGGTTCAGCAGAACATTTATTCCTGTTTCAATATTTTTATATTTTGTCTTCTGTATATCCAAAAGCCTTAAAAGCTCAGAGAAACCTAATATCCACTCACTCAGAATGGTTCTTTTCCTGTTTTAAGTGTTTCCTTTGAAACCTTGGGAAATTAGAATTGAAGCTGTTTGCACGGTTGCAAACCAAAACATGGAATTACAGGCCCAAAACACCTCTCTTTCTAATAGCCTGAAATTGTTTAGAATTCATGCATGACGGAAGAGTGAGATAATTTTGCTCTGCACCTTTCCCCACTGCCCAGTGCCTGGGGCTTGGCATATTGGACATAGTAGTGAAATGCTAATATGATCAGATGGAGATTTAAGAGAGTAGGGAAATTAAATGCTATGTAGATTGAATTCTATATATGAAACCTTCTTGGGAAGTTATGGACAAGACAGAGGCATCCATGTCCTAATTGGAATTTTGAAATACAGTATTGCTATGCATAAACCTTGTAAGGCTGAATGCAGAGCTTCATTATATTCCTATCCTGACTTCTTCTCATTCTCTGCCCATAATTTCTGTGTTCTGATAAACAAAAAAAAATCAGGTTAGCCAAGTATATGGTTTTTATGAAATACTACTGTATTCAGCAACCCAGTACAGGTAGTCCATAGATTATGTCCATTATGTCCCAAGGCAAAGTTCAGAGTGGGGAAGAGATAGTTGGGTGGGGAGAGTTGACATGGAGGCTTACAATTTCAGGGAAGCGGTGGATCACATTGTTCTGAATTAGATCAAATTCCCCCAGAGGTAATTACATGGTTTGGTGATACTTTTGAATCCAGATCTCCCCAATGGTTAGGCTTGCATTTCATCACTTTTGTCTGATATAACTGATCTGCAAGGAAATCAAAATAGTTAATGTGCCAATAACGATCAGGGATGACTACGTGCCTTGTTAGTTGTATAAGCTTTTGTATATATTCTTGAAAAGTCTGTTAGTATAGAATTTAGCCAGAGCAATTTCTGGAAGAACTCAATGAGACAATTTGCATCTATACTGAAGGACTTTACACTGTCTGACAGAGTAGACAAAGTACAAAACATTGCTTATTATATTTAAAGTAAAATAGGATAAATTAATTCTCTTCAAGATTGTTTTTTTATGTGGAAAAATAATGGATATGGCTTTAAACTTTTCTTAAAATAGTATATAAATAGGTTATGGCTTTTCCAATCAGATTAATTTATTCTGTTAAAATTCATTCATTTTGCACATTAATAAAGTGCCAACATTTTTACTTTTTGGGAAGTTCACAGCATGCTTTACTTTACTTCATAGTTAAATAAAATAATAGTATTTCTAAAAGTTATCCAACTTCACTGCTCATTACCTTCAGCTAAGGGGAAAAAACCAATGGAAGATTTGTGATGCATACACAATGCTTAACAAATCAATTAGCATTCTGATTTAGACAATAAATCCTTCCTTTGCCTTTATAATTTTCAATTTTTAATTATTCTATTCCTTTTTTAATTGCCTCCTATGGGAATATATTTATATATGGTTTTTAGGTTTTTACTTGTACACTGTCCATACTTAGTCTGTGAGTGAAATGGGTGGTTTCCAAATTGGAGACAGCCTAACAAAACAGATTGACAGATCAACAGATAGACTGACACACTTATGCACATGTGTTTGTGTATATATATATGTATACTTCATGAATACCTTGAAGTAAAATTAAAATTTCCAAGTATCTGAGGAAATACTAATATTGATTTGTTTGTTTATAAGATTTTTATGATCACTCATCTAAAAACACAACTCCTGGTAGTTCGCAAGCACAATAAAACCATAAAAACCATAAAATCCTAAAACCAAAACTAAATTCTGTGTTTCAATTATCCCTTTGGGATATCCCACAACCAACTCCAAACATCCTTACTCTACTTTAGCACCTAGATACAAAAGCAAGTCTTGATAGGTTTCTGAAAGGCTAGAGGGGTGGGGCCATAGAAATTTGCAAGTAGCAGTAATTTAGTTGCAAATGTGAATTATTGCTCTCAAATTATTGCTACCAAATTTTGCATGCTGCTTTTAGAAAGTTTGTCATCCCTCTTAAGAAAGTAATTGTATTTCCTGCCTAATTCACACTGTTTATAAGAATTTCATCCTCAAGGAGAGATGAATGATTGCATTTTCATTGTATAAGGTCACCAAATGCTTTCCCTCCCTCCCTCCCTCCCTCCTAGTTTGCCAATGTTTCCTTCTGAGGGTGGAGAGAAAGTGGCTGACTCAAGGTCATCCAGAGAGCTTTGGGCCTAAGGTGAGACCGGATCTCTTGGTCTCCCAGTTTCTAGCCTGATGACTTAACCACTGCACCAAACTCTTTTAACATATCCTCCTCCCAATATAATTGTTTTTAAATTTTAATCCATGGAATTAATGTCCAACATTTTAACTCAAGAGATAATTTTTTTTTCATTCTTGAAATTTACACTTTAATATACATAGTTCTCCAGGAATTTTTAAATTATTAGTACAGAATATATCAATGAGACATGACTTCCAAAAGAGACAGTACACATGGCATTTTATATATATTTAATTAAAGACAATTCACTTCATGAAATCAGGCAACATAACTTTTGTTGATATTTATTTTATAATAGATGTAATCAAATTCAATTTAAATATCCAATCTACATATATTAAGCATAATACTTCCTTTCCTTGTTGAATTGGATTTGGTATAATCATTACTATAAACTTGCCACATATAAAGAAGACTTGAAAGTGGCAATTTTAATTCCTACTGAATAGGTATTTTTAGTATCTTTTGCTATGTAATTTTGCTATATTTTAGCTGGTGAAAAAAAATAGCTTATAAAATTCCAGTAATTAATCATCTGACGTTGAAGAATGCGACTTAGGTCTCAATTCTTGTTATCATGAGTTACTGCAAGTCCAAAGGGATTCCCAATTTAAGTCACTCAGAAAGAGAAAGCCTCAGTGGATTTTCTAACTGTATATTTGTCTATAAAATACATTGTAATATTAACTTATGTGTGCTTCTGATTACCTGTCACATGGTAATTCACATTTTACCCTTTATATCTTTGCCAGTAGATCTGTCTGCAGCTGATGTTCACCTAAAAGATAAACAGTCAGAAGTAATATTAAGCAGTATTCCTACAATTACCTTTTTTGATTGATACCAAGCATTACAAACTGTAAATTGTAATATATAGTGGAATCTCTTGGCTCTTTCAGTGAAAGCTTATTTTCATCCTAGTAACACATATGGAAGGATATACTTTAAGGCACAGAGGGACCAAGAATCTCTAGATAATTGTTTCATGAAAACCTAACAGAAAAGCTTTATGTGTTATTTCTCACTATTGCACTATCTCCTTTATCCTACATAAATTTCTTACAAATAGGCCATATATAGCTTCTGTGACCTGAAAAAAGTTTGAAAACCCCTCTTCCAGAACTAATAGAGTGGGAAAGCCCATTTCATCCCTATTTTCCATGCCTAAGGAGGAGACTTCTGTTATTGGCTGAAGTTGTTTTCAGCCATTGCCATTTAATAGCAATAGCACTTAGATTTATGTACTGTTTCACAGTGCTTTAAAGCAGGGGTCACAGTGCTTTAAAGCAGGGTTGAACTTCAGGGACCACCAAACTCATAATTTTAAATCCTGCGGACCACTAATATGANTGCAGTAGTCATAGGACTGGCCCTTTGGTCATCCTGGAGCAACTGCTCCTCCACCTGGGTGCACCAGCCTGCAATGGACTGGAGGAGCTGCTCCGGGATGACCAAAGGTCCAGTCCTGTGACTACTACAGCTCTGGAATATAGGACTGACTTTCCCACCAACATCAGCAAGCCACTCTGGGGTGGATTTCCCTCCCATGCCATTGGTCTTAGCTTCCAGTTCTAGCTCACGTGGCTCTACTCAAGGTAAGGTTTGCACTTGGCTGAAGGGTGGGCCCAGTGTTCTCGCACAGCCTGGTTTAATTGCTTTGGGGGGAATGCTTTGGGGGGGACATTTCTCTGCCAAAATTTTCTAATTTTCTTGTGGACCACCAGTGGTTGGTCCCTGGCCCATCGGTTGGTGACCACTGCTTTAAAGCCCTCTCTCACCAGTTTACAGAGTCAGCATATTGCCCCGAACAATCTGGCTCCTCATTTTATCAACCTCAGAAGGATGGNNNNCTGAGTCAACCTTGAGCCAGTGAGAATTGGACTGCTGGCAGTCAGCAGAATTAACTTGCAATACTGCATTCTAACCACTGGGCCACCATGGCTCTTGTTATATGGATCTGGTCAAACCAATCAAAATGTTTCAGTTTCCAGAATAGTGCTATCTACCCTTATTAGAACAGTTCAGGAAAAACTGTATTTCCACTCCCCAAGAAATGACATACTTGAGAATGTTTCTCAAAAAAGTAATGTTCATGATGACTACAAAGGTTGTGAATTTGACTTTTAAGGACCTAAAACATTATTCTGCCATACATTGCAACTGAAAATGCAAAAGTTTAGAAATGAATGATGCTTTATCGATATTTCCTCTGTGAAAAAATGATGTCAAACTGGCAGCCTGTAGACCTGATTCATCATGTGCAGGCTACGCTCACCCCAGCTCCACGAAGGGGGGAAAACATCACGAAACATCACGTGATCGCAATATGACACCATGTCTTTGACACCCATGAGCTATATGTTTTTCTACTTAGCTATCAAGTTTAAAAATCATTTCTTATTTTCATGTAGCTTTTTTGTTCATATCCATCAGTTTAAAAGATACATACATATGTCTTTCTAAGAGCATTCTTACGTCTTAAGGTCCATGATTGTAAATGATATTGTCCAGATTCATATTCTGTCTCCTTAGTATTTACATTGAGGATCTTTTCAAAGTGTGTGACCATCATTGCAGCAATTTTCATTTAAGATGAACAATAATTTTCCAGATTAGATTCCTGGATAGATGGAAACTTGCAACAGTGGCTTTAATGAGTAACTTCATCATTTTGACTTTTCATTGGTTCATTTAATGTTAATGTCTATTAGGTTTCAGGAGGCAGACAAATTGCATAAATAAATAACTTTGGATTCAGGCTTTGTCCAATATTATGCAAGTCTTAAAGCAGTCAGAAAACTTTCAAATATGCTTAAAAGGGTTTGTGGTTCCTATTGCTTCTTCATTCTCTAGTATGGGTTTTAAATTTCATCTCTCTTTGCATTGCAAAGATTTGAATTATAGTTTTTAAAAATGTATTTGTCTGGAAACTTGACTTTTTATGCCAAAGTACTTTTCTCCAAAGCTTTGTCCAAAGACTTTTTTTTTCAATTACATTCTCCATCATTTTATTGTCCTCCAGTATGTTGCTTATCTCTTGTACTCAGAATTGATGCTGCAAATGTTGAAGTTTATGACTTCATATGATAAAATATAAAAAGCTAGTTACTGAATCCATAAGCCACATATGTCCCCCCTCCCCTTCATTCTTTGGTAGTGTCCAAATCCCCCATCAACTTACAGAATTTTAACAGCAAATAATAATATATTAGTAGAACATTTCCCTGCTTAAAAAATAAAAATAAAACAAGAAAGGCATAGTAAGATGCAAAATTAAACTACCCATCTGATACCCCTTAAAATAAAATGTTAGAAACCATGAAAATCTGGTTATCTACCAAAGGATTATTTGCCCCAGACCAGAGAATATTTTTTATTATTTTCATAAAAATATGATATTGACAATGGATAGTATTGCCTGGGATGGCACGTATGTTGTATGAACAATATTTATAGCCATAGCATTAGAGATACCTAGATATCTACTAGACCAAGGTGGCCAAACTCACATTGTCATGGCGATGTCACGTGATGTATTGGGACTGTTTTCCCCTTTGCTACACAGGATGTGGCTAGCTCATGATGCACCCGGCCCATGGGCCAGGAGTTTGACAGCCCTGTACTAGACTCATTTACTCCAATATGTATTCCTGTGTCAAAGTAAGGCAGCAAAGAATTTTTTTCATTGTTTTACAATATTGTTTTATTATTTGAATAAAACAATATTGTAAAACAATGAAAATATTCTTTGCGGCCTTACTTTACTTTACTAAAATTATTTGAAATCTGAAGTGTTAATTCATATTGTTCTCTGAATGTAACTTTTCTAGTTTTTCTCCAGGTTTCTTTCAGATCAGCATATCTCTACTAACCTTGTTCTAGCCATCTGCATTCTTCCATTGCTACAAGTTGGATAACAAGATTAGACAGAGCTGTTTTACAATTCAAGAAGTAATTAAGACTGAATATAGCCAATAATCCTTTTTGGGAGGCTTTATTTCCAATTTAAATAGCTACAATGAATAAAGAAAAGTTAGTGGCTTCTGAATAGGACAATTAGAATATTTGATAAAACAAACATTCATGTATTTGAAAATGATTTGGGTGATCTTCATTTAATGGCTACTCGTTCAACATCACTAGAGATTTTTAAGAAAAGACTGGACAGCCACTTGT
>AZIM01002259.1:25714-36164 GCA_000516915.1 Ophiophagus hannah
AATCGTGTTACTAACTTAACAACTGCAGTAATTCACTTAACAACCATGGGAAGAAAGATCATAAAATGGATCTAAATTCACTTAACAACTTCCTCACTTAGCAACAGAAATCTTGGGCTCAACTGTGGTGATGAGTTGAGGACTATGTGTACCTTATGGTTGTATACAATATTAGGGTTTTCTCTTACTGAATTTTTGTTTTCATTTGCATCCTTGGGTGGACATGCTGGTGTATTAATATTTAAATAAATTTCATATTTATTTTTTTAATGATAGGTGGTCTAGGGATATGATGAAAGTATAGGATAATGTGAGAAAACAAATATATACTGCTTCACCTTATTTTGAAGTGGTGGTCTTTGTACAAATAATTATATAATTTTATTAATACACAGGATACCATCTCACATTTCTTTAGGCCGTAGACTTTATTTTCTGTAAACAGAATATTTTTCTGTTAGCATTTTTCTTTTCAAGGAAACATTTTTAATTTCACTAATTATGTCACCATGTCTCTAACTTCTGTGCAGTAAAAATGATAATGATGCGACTGTAAATTATTGTCGATTTAGTAGCATTTTTTCACATTCTTTTCATTGGGCCACATGGATAATTTTGACATTATAATGAATACAAATTTACTCTAGCAGTAGGGAACCTGTGGCAGACCAGATGTTGCCCAACTATAATTCCCAACCAACTCAGCATGATGATGGAGTTTCTGGGAACTTTATATCAGCAATAAAATCTGTGGATTCATTACTTTCTGGTTACAGCATTATCATAATAGTACAATAAAGATAAAAGTTTCCCTGTCCAGTCATATCTGACTCTAAGGCACCATGTCATCTCCATTTCTTTGCTAAGGGAGCCAGTATTGTCCAAAGATATTTTCTAATGTTATGTGGCCAGCATGGCTACATGCCAAAGGCACACGGAATACTGTTACCTTCCCACCTACGGTATCTATTAATCTACTTGTATTTGCATGCTTTTGAACTGCTAGGTGACCAGAAGCTGGGGCATGAATAGGAGCTCATCCTATTGTATGGCATTTGGGTCTCAAACCTGGACTGGCAGTTTTCTAGCTGACAAGCTCAGTGTCTTTAACCACTGAGCCATCACATTCCCTATAACAGTACAATAGCAAACATTTAAAGTATGCTAAAAAAATTTAAATGCAGATCCCAAAGCCTGGCTGGTACTAGGCTGGTATTCACGCAACACATGAAGAGAAAATTGATATTATTTGCTTTTGATTTGGAATGATGTGTAAAAATAGCCATAGGGTTTTGTAAACCATAGTTTATGGCATGAACGAACATATTTTTGAAAAACCATGGTTAAGCAAACCATGAATTAGTGCAATATATGAAATGAGTTTATAAATCAATAAATTATAATTTCTAATCTGTTTCTACTGTTAAATTTAAACCAGGTTTAAATTCAGAAGATTTGGCCACAGAGATAAAAGGGCTATCAAATTATTTTGTTTCTGTTGGACAAATCAGTGTGAAATCAAGTGGCATAGGATTAGTTTATTCAGGGGCTTTCCTCCTTTTTTAATTAAAATTGCTAGCTTTCAGGTAGTTTGTGGATTGTGCAAGTTAATATCATTTGCAATAATAAAAACAATTCTGATGATAAAGTGCTTTAATAATTTTAGTATACTTCAAAGCAAGCATCTTCTAACTTGTGATAGCTTACTTTAACAATACTTCATAAAAATATTTTTTGCATGAAGAAATGCTACTATAATACAAAAGGGGGAACATAAATGACAACAAATTTAAATAAGTTATGAAATCTGGAGAAGTATAACAGTACCATATAAGCTGTAAAATCATTAACAATAGTTTGAAAAATAAATACCATTTGGTTTTGGGATTATTTTTAAAAATCAATCAATTTCATAAGTATTAGGTTGCACAATAACCCTTGAACATTATTGTTCTTTAAAAAAAATTAAATACAGTTTAGAAAATTATGAGTAAAATTCCCCAAATCACTAGTGATAAAATGAAATTCTGCAAGAGAAATTTTATAATCCATATTTCTTCCTGGACTATCATTATTATTGATTTTAATCTACAAAGTGGCTTAAATTTTATCACTTGGTCAAATGGAAGAAGCTGAGCAATAAATATTTCTTGTAATTACCTACTGGATGTTAACAATTAAAGACTACGTAACATCTCTAATAACCTAAAAGAAGATTCTACACATAAACATTACTAGATAGATAACATCAAATTGACTATATACTATACAAGCAAAGCTGGAAGAGTTCTACTCAGGCCACAGAAACTAGACCTAAAGCTGACTTCAACTCAGCACATGAAATAAAGATGGAAAACAAAATAATCAAGCCAATAAAATATAATCTCATCAATATACCAGATGAGTATGCAGTGAAGGTAGATGACAAATTAAATTGAGTAGATTTGATAAATCTGTGCCTGAAGAATGCTGCAGCAAGATATTATTATTAAGGATAACATAGTTAAAAATATTCTGCATTGTAAAAAGCAAAAGATAATGAAATTGCCACCTAATATTTTCAAAGTAGCTGAGCAAAGTTTTAAAGTTATAAAGGAAAACTTTCCCAACTAAATTCTAGGTGAAGGCTAGAAGGAATAAGAATATAATTCTAAATATGCAGTGCACTCTTTTGAATGAGAAAGTAAAGTTATTTAAGAAAATCACAGGCAACTTTTTAAAAAAGATGTACATTCTAAAAAGCAAAGAAAATAAAGATCAACTGAATAAGAAATACAAACAAGACATGATGCAAATATACAAAATTAGTATGCAAAGGTGAAAATACTACTACTGCCCTGATATGTGTAAAGATATGAACACTACATTAAAATAGGATTTGGGAAATGAAATGTCTTATAAAAACTGCTAATATCAAAGCTACAGGAGTTAATGAAATATCAGAACTGTTAAAATTGTGCACAATGATGCTTTTAAGTGGCTGCTTGCAGTTGTAAGCAGGTAGGAAAAACAGCAGTGTCCCAAAAAATTGAAAAAAGAGCGATCTACATTCTAATGCCAGAAAGCAGAGTAGAGTGGAATGCTTAATCTTCTGAACTGTTGCATTTATCTCACATGCTAGTAAAATAATTCTCAAGATTTTGTATTCCAAGATTTTAACAATACGTGGGATGAGAATTATTAGAGGTACAAGCTAGCTTCAGAAGATGAAAAAGTTTCTGGACTCTCATTGAAGACATCTGATGAATAGTAGAAAGAACAAGGGTGTTCTAATCATATATTTATATTGTGCTTTATTGATCACTCTAAGTCTTTTAAAACTATGTCCTTAAATGTGCAAAACCCTTAAAATCATGGATTTATAAGACTAATTCATCTACACACTGAAGAGTTTTTAGGCCTATTAGATAGCAAACAGCAGAATATAGAGTTGCTTGAAGGTGAGATAAAAGCAAGCAAAAATATTTTTATGACCCAAGTTTAGCTCAGCTATACTCCAATAATATGCAAGTAGGTGAGTTTCACCAAGCATGTCTAAATTTTTGAAGAATTTGACTGAAAGCACAAATAAAATAATACAATAATACAGCAATAAAAGGAGTTTCCTTTCTCAAGCCTTAAACTGCAAGTATCATTTATAAGGACCTAATTACTAGGCAAAACAAAGCTCCTAACCCTTCAGATAAGTGTTTCAAAGATACAGATGGGATCAATATTTTTTCTAAATGTTAGCTCTAGTCAATTCTAGCATGTACATTTGTATAGATTATGATACAAGTTTAATATTATATGCACTTTTTGAATTCCATCCCTATTTATTCTTTCTATTCTAGAATTAAGAAAGTCTTATGGGTATTAGCAACATTTTTCTTCTCTCTCACTCACGGGGAAAATAAACCATTGGTAATCTTTTCTTTCATCACCTTCAAGCCCAATGAGTTCTCTACCACTTCAGCACTCTTTTTACAGATCATACCTTTTGCTGAATCACCTATGAATTAATGAGTCTTCAACAGTGCAAGCTCTGCCTAATCCTTTTCAGGATCACTAGCTACATTTCCTCTGGATTCAAATCAACAGTCCATCTTCAATATCCACTGCAGGAGTATAAATCCATTTTAGCCATTGTAGCTGCCTACTACCTCCTTCATCTGCACATTTCTTTTTCTTGGACTTCTTTTTGAGGGTCTCTTAAAATTTTGCCAGTGTGGTGTCTGATACTGATACCAGCCCATTTGCCAGCCTTTTCCTATCAGAACAATATCCCTGGAGGATCTCAGTGAATATTTACTCTTAATTCTTGCATAAATTGCTTTGTAAAGTGACTACAAAGTGCTTTCTTTGGATGTCTACATGGATACATGTGAACAGTCCGCAAGAATCCATGGCTGAAAGCAGACTCATCATAGACAGAAAGTTGAGGGAGTTTTTGTATTCTGAGCTAAAAAGAACTCCACAAAAGCTGTGAATATAAATATGAAATAAAGACATGTATTTCTTGAAAAAAACACTGAAACCACTATCAAAGTGTAAAGATGTTGTTAAATTGATGGCCTTCCTATAATAATCTTATAATTCTGAAATCTTTTACTAAGAAGGCTTAAGCTTTCCAGACATGTGCATACACAAACACAAGACTCTTCATAGCAATCATACTCATATATTTTTCTCCAATCCTTGTATACTGCAATAATGACATTGTCCCTATACTCAAGCTCTATTTGGATTAGGAACAAAGTGGAAGCCTGATGCTGTCCTTCAGATTTAATTCAGGATAAATTAGGGAAAGTGATTGAAACAGTTAATAGTAAATTTAAGCTGCTTCCAAGACAGGGTTTGAGAGAAAGGCATCCTGGGGATATGATCTTTTAAAATGTTTACAAGGCATCATGATAAGCAAAACATGAGAATGAATCCATAAATACGGTGATTTTAAATTATTTCTCTAGATGAAGTGAGATGCCTGATGAGTTTCCATTGCTCCCAGAAAAGTTGGCAGCCAGTAGCTCACAGAGCAGCATATAGTCTGCAAATTACAGATGGTTCTTTCCATCAGCATAAAATATAATGGATACCCATTCCATTTAGGAGAGAGAACTTCGCCTTGTCCTTTCTTCTGTGGATCACACTGCTCATCCTCACAGCTGAAAATATGATTGTATTGATCTTTGGAACAATTTAGTATGCTTTCATGGTTGATTTGCCCAACATCATCCAACTGCCTTCAAGTATGAATAGAATTTAATTTTAGTGCACCTGCAGTCCTTGGTAGATAAATTGACTGAATCCTGCTAAGTCAAGAAAAGGATAGACTGAGAGAAAGAGATTATTTCCTTTTCTATCCATGCTGCCAAACCTTTGCCAACAAATAAGAATATACCTTCAATGAATAAATAGGACTAGAGATGTGCAGTTTAAAGTCCTGCAAGTTACCAAAATCACTCAAATTCCTCCTCCATGTGACAAAGAATGTTCCAATGAAGAGGGGCTTATTCAATTTTTCAATAGAAATGTTAATTTCCTACCAGTTCACTTGATTTGGTTTAAGCCTCCCTCAGTACAAGGCTGAATAAAAAAATGTGAATAAATATCTTCAACAAATGGTAAGCAGCAAATCTGGATCCCAAAGCAAGGAAGGAACATGGTTGATTGTTAATGAACACATTTCTGAATGCTGAATTTTGTAACCAAAATGGCATTATCTGTTGTTCAAAAGGGAAATATCAGAAGTCTTTTGAGAAGATTAAAAGATGCAGAACTACAATCTTCTGAAATAAACCCTGTGTAGCCTTTTCTTAAGTCAACAAGAACTGGGAAGTTAAAAAAATACAAATTTCTGAATATCTACCTGATGATATTGGTAATGTTAGGGCAAAATCAGTATAAGTTTCTAGGGGAAAATAACTCCACAAGCTAAAATTGAATTTCCTGGAAAAACGTTATGCATATTATTTGAATCTATTAATTTGCCCTAGTTTAACTACAGAAAAATCAAGAAGCCAAAGATTTATATGCTCTTAAAAGAAATCAGAGCTGCCTTTCATCTTCCCTGCTGATATCAACTCTCTTAGTTTACAATACTTGTGCCAGGTTATTTTGGAGCATATCACCATACAATTCACCAGGGGGTCTTTCTGAATAATATTTTTTTCTAAAAGCTTTATAAGTTGCTATTTACATTAAATTTTCCTAAGGTGGTATGTAGCAAAATTAAAACCATTTAAAAAGTCATACAAAATAGAAGAATTATACAAATAACAATAAAATCACATGAATATTTAGAACCAAAGTAACATGCAAGTGCATAAAATACTGTCTTAGTTAACAGGTAAAGTTATCCTTTACCATATTCTTGAAGGACTATAACAGTGGGTGTAATAGATGTCTTTTGAACAAAAGTAGATATATACAGAACTTGAGATACCCATATTGCTTAACATACAATAACTCAAGAAAAATGAATATCATTTAAATGAGTATACCAGTTATCCACCAGTTAACTGTAACATTTAAAAAATTATATTAGTAATAACAATACAAGAAGTTGTATTTAATATGAGCTTAGAGCAGCATAATATTTGACATTTCTTATCTCCACTCCTGCAGCTCCACAAAGGGTTTTACCAACCCTCCATGCATTGAGGGGAAATTCTTTGGTAGGCTGCAGCTGCCTGAAGAAGGATTTCAGCTGCTTTCTATTCCCTCTGCTTGCAACCTTTCCTGCCGGTTTCCCCATTTACTTTCTGGGGAAGCCAGAAGAGAAGATTGCAAATATCATTCATATGATTGTTGGGCACTTGGCAACCATCATAAATGCAAACAGGTTGCCAAGCACCCAGACCACGACCACATGATTGCAGGGGTATGTGAGTACAACATTTTGCAAGAGTTGGAAGTAATTTACCTGTCATAAAGCACTATTTCTGAAGCCATTGTTAATTCAAACATTCATTAAGGGAATAGTCATTAGGCAAGAACTACTTCTATACTATCTATTTCCACACCCACAGAAAGATGCACAGAATTAATATGAAATGTTAATAGATAGGCCTTTGTAAACATATTTTGGAATAACATAAAAGATAAATACACAAGCTTATTATAATGCTGAATAATGGTTTGCAGCTTGCCCACACATATGACAACTATTCTAGCTAATAGTACAGGAGAAGACACTATAGGATTCTAATCAGCAGAAGGAAATGCTGCTTGGGAAAATCAGTACCATTCCATTACTGCAACTCTGTTCTATTTATAGAAAGCATTTCAAAGCAATCTCTGCTACTGCCTATATCAAGTAGCACAATTACATCTGCAGGACAAGCATTTTATAGCATGTATGGCCCTTGACAGTGAGTCTTGGTTCTAAGCCAGGAAGACAAAAGGAGTGAAAGGGATGACAAAGACTGAGGGCTGAATAGAATTGTGCAAAGGTGCCAAATGGAGCAACCCACAATAAATACTAATTATGATATTTATAATGTGCTTGGGGTTATGATGATGGAATGCTCAAACATTTCACGGCAACTATTATGATTATGCCTCTATTATCATCAAGGTGACAGCAGTCCATTGACTATATTTTCTGGCTATGAAGAGCCTAGTAATCCATTTGTTTGTTTGTTTTAGCAAAACTGGAAAGTGACCCAGTATTTGGGGGCCAACCTTGCCAATGAGTGTCCTTCAGTCTGCAAGTCTGCTGCATATTTCACCTGATACATACATCTGCTTCATACATCTGACCTTAGCTGGGGTATGCAGATGAGAAAGCAGGACCTGTGTACATTTGCTGGCTCTGTCCAATCCTAATTATAAAATTTATAGCTATTTTTATAATCATATGCCAGCTCAATCATAATCATAGTTTCCAGATCATTATAGTTTGCAGGCCACCATCGTTAGGTGATCACTCTGACCTAAAATCAGAGAGACGACATAAGTGTATAATATAATGTATGAACCCACAAATGATCCATATTTTTATTGCATTTTACCTGAAAAATTCAAATACATTTACAAATGGCAGTTTGGTAAGAACAATACAATAGCAAATAGGGTCCTCTGAGGCACAAGAATGTTTTAGACTCCAGGAATGTGTACATTCATTCATAGCACAAATGTTCACTTTAATATGTTTACATTCAATATTTTCTCTTAAAAATGATTATGGTCATATATGGGGATCTACTCCTTCTTATAGCCTTTAAACCTCTGTTTTAATATAAAAATCATTCTGTTTTATAAAACCAGATCTAAGCTAAACTGTAGGTTCTTCATGGGACTTCTTTTGAATAATTTCCAGATTGCACCTATCCAACAAGGTTTACATTGGGTTCATAATGTATTTTTGGACACTACTCAAAATACACCTCACATCTTTAAAGCACTAAATATTTGAGGGCCAGCATTGTTTTTTGACTGCTTCCTCCCATTCCAAACTACTTCTGTTATCTTTGTTACCTGTTTCCAGTTTTCATAATCATCTTTATTGTTGCTTTCAATTGTTACTAGATATTCTGAGTGGCTGTGATTATTGGAAGTATAATTTATAAATAAATTGTTTCAGCAGAAAAAAAATTATAACATTTGTAACAGGAAAGATTCTAAGCTACTTTAACATTAATTTGAAGGCAATTATTTTCCAGTCAACATGACATTTAGCCTTCTACAACAGCAGAAAGGATTGGCAGATTGCCAGGATGAGTGTAGAATGTCAACTTTATGACTATCATTTTTTGTAGGAGTACTGTATCCTTCCAACTGAACACTGCTCTTTATTGGATGTATTGGGAACTCTCCCTAAAACAGTTCTATTGAGTGAATGATTGAGTGTTTATGTTTAAGTTATTGTGGATATTCAACAATCAAATAGGTAGACTTTCTCTGTGCAATTTGTCCCTAACCTGGTGTTCCATGTCTTCTAATGGTGCACCCATAGCATTTGTAAAGTAAATCTATCTGACTTGTGGATGGTCAGTCCTGAAATGTTATAGCATTTCTGCCTGAGCAGGGGGTTGGATTGGAAGACCTCCAAGGTCCCATAGAAGGAAAGAAAAGAAGGGGTTAACTCTTATTCTGTTAACCCTTCTTTTCTTCCATGCTTACACTAAACTTCTCATTATTTACAATTAGCAATATGCAAGCTTAATACAAAGATCACACTCCTTTTCTCCCCTCTCAAACCTAAGTCAAAACACATGATCACACATCTCCCCACCCAGCTCCCCTCCCAAAGCTGGTAAAAATCAAGAGATAATTACTACTATCCAAGGAGATAATTTCATGAGCTGTGAGTATAATTGTTACAATAGTGGCATTCCTGGGGAAGGTATGAGGAGCAGGTTTTAAGCAGGATAATTTTATTTACATGGAGAAATTGAGACTTGAAGTAGTTTGTGATTGGAGAAACCTGGATAGAATGTCAAACCAATTAAAAATATTGACATAGTGAGTCTGGATACTTTGTAGATTGGGAGTAAAACATATTTGGATAAAAAAACTAAATTCAGTCCTTTTGGGCACTAAGGCTCAAAAGAGAAAATAGATGGAGAAGAAAAAAAAGTATTTACTTTTAAAACATAATAAATATATTGCAACTGATTTTGACAAATTGTTTTCAAAACATCTGAAAGAAGACATATAATATGATTTTTATCACAATGGTCCAATTGGTTTTTAAGGAAAAGTGATATACTTAGGCAAGTATACAACCATTTTATGCTAGTGGAGTACTGAAAAAGATCAAAAGTTGAAATTTTTTTAAAAAGTAGATCTGTTCCAGAATTTGGTAAAGTTTACTTGAATATAAAGCTATCCATAAGTCTTACATTACACAATTGTATGAAATTTTCATTTGTAAACTTTTTTCTAATGTTCATACTTTCATATAACCATCACTGAAAATTATATGGAAATAGACTAATGCTGAGTAGTTTGTATCTTTTAGTGGCAAATAAGGAGTGGACTTCAAAGACTTTAACAAAGTCAAATTAAAGCACTGGAGATCCAAAGTATATTCAGAAAGATTTTTAAAATTAATAAATATTGAAAATAGATACATATCATATTGAAAACAAAAGAAATATATTAATTTTTGTGATATGAACATACACATGAATATTTAGGCAACAAAATCAAGACATCATACTAATCCATGCCCTACCTATATTTATTAAGTCATGAGGTCCATATACATTTGGCTGTTAGCAAAGCAAAGCAGAATTCTTAGAGCACAATTTCTTCCTGTTTCCTATCATCTCATTGATGTTTTTAATAGATTAACAGAGTTGGAAGGGACCTTGTAGGTCATCTAGTCTAGTCTAACCTCCCGCCCAAGCAGGAGACCCTATACCATTTCTGACAAATGGCAGTCCAATCTCTTATTGAAAGCCTCCAGTGATGAAGCTCCCACAACTTCTGAGGGCAAGCTGTTGCATTGGTTGATTGTTCT
>AZIM01002259.1:43307-54158 GCA_000516915.1 Ophiophagus hannah
CCTTCCCCTGCCATGCCCACTAAGCCACGCGCACAGAACCGGTAGTAAAAAAAATTGAATCCCATCACTGATCCCTATCCAATAAAGGTCAGTTCAGCTGTATTTATCTTTTTACAATCATCACTTGAAGAGACAACAAGGCAGCTGCTGAAGATGAAATCATGTAGATATAACAAAATATGAAGCATCTGCTGTTTTTCCTGAACAAAAGAAAACTCCATACATCTGTCAACACTATGCATATATTAACATTTATTATTTTTGATGATGATGAATAATCTAGAAATCATAGAAAATGCTAGGAGGGCAAGCCCAATTATTTCCACACTGCATATATAAAATTTGTTCTTTAGAATAATTTTGGAGTCACATAGAAATACTTCCATTCCAGATCCATAGTTATGTTTCCTAGAAAAGATGGTGTAAAAACAACTGCACAACATCATTCCAAAGAGTTGTCCACTCTAGTTCTCTGCCTTTGTATTTTCTTAGTGGTTCAGTATCCCATGCTATCCAAATCCAAGCCTACATACTTGGCTTTCAATACTAACAAAGGTCATCTACACGCAGCCATCTAGTCATACTAGACTCATAGCGCTATTTATAAATCAGTAAGATTTTAGCATTTTTCATCTTATTTGCCCCCCAAAATCAACAAAATGATTTTTTTTATTTTACATTCTCAAAATGAACATGCAACTAATATGGCATGTTTACAAAAATGCAAAAAGGAATGAAACTGTGATAATCAAAGATATTTCAATCATCTAAAACCCCACTTTTTCTATTCATCTGAAAACAGAACCAGAAACACTTAGCCTTTTCAGAAAGGAACTATAAATACAACAAATTGTTCTTACAAAAACATATGAGTGAATTTAAAAGATGGGTGCATGTATCTGCATAGAGAAGAATATAGCAAAATGTCAACACAAAACCAAAATGCCTCTATTCTCTCTACCACTGACAAAGAAAAAGTATTAGAGTCCCACTGCAGCAATATAATAAAGGAAAACCATGAGAAAAAAAATATTGCATATTTCTCCTGCTTGTAATAATAAAGACCAAAGATAGGTTTTTTTTATATTTAGGAGGTTCAATAATGTAGCATATTTATATGTACTGTATATATGTATGATTTGATGAAGGCAAAAGGTATATCTGAATGATTCCTGGCTTTTTTGAATGGAAAAATATTGGGACATTCACTGTTTCTTTATCCCAGATCTAATCCTGCTATGTAATGCTAGATGTAAAATTTTTAAGGAGCACTTCATTCAGTCTCCATTTTAAAATGAAGTCCAATCTGGAGATCTCATAACCTCATTGTCTAACATAGGGTTGTCAAACTCAAGGCCCAAGGGGTGGATTCGGCCCATGGGTGCTTAGATCTGGCCCACCCGTCTGCTCTGGAAACAATGAAGGACCAACCTCTACTGCCTCTGCCAGCAAAAACGGAGCTCAGAAGTGCTACGTGCGGTCCTCTCAAGTTCCGTTTTTGCTGGCAGAGTGTTGCAGGAGGCCATCACAGCCAAAAATGGAGCTTGGGAGCCCATTTTTGCTAGCAGAGAGCAGGGGGCACCAGAGGCGCCCCTGACATTTTTTTCTTTTTTCTTTTCTTTTTTCTCTTCTTTTCCTTTCTTTTTTCTTTTTTTCTTTCTTCTCTCTCCTCTCTCCTCTCTCCTCTCTTTTCTTTATTCCTAACCTGATGAACTCTACAAAACTCACCACACTCAGATGAATAGATGTACAAACATATCCACCTCTACTTTTCAAAAATGCTTTTTAGAATATGTGTTAAAATAATGACAGTCTCCAAAATGACAGCATTTAAGGGGAAAAAAGCATCAGGAATAATTGTGTGTAATGTGTATATGTATGACTTGGTGAAGGCAAAAGGTACATCTGAATTATTCCTGGCCTTTTTGCATATGGCAAATGATGTCATATCTTTTATCACTTCCTTCACAGGTATAGAGCTTCATGTCAGTGTTCCAAGTAAACTCTCCAAATGATTCAGAACTCCGAAACAAAGTCCATCCAAGTAAGAATTTATTAGAGTAGTCATGTTGGCACATACGGGGGAAACCCAAATCTGAATTCCCATGTTTTCCCCCTCCACACTAAAACTCACACCCTGTCCCTTTTAGTGACCCTCAGATCACATTGGCCAATCAATCTCCTATCTCCACTGCCATCAAATTCCAGTCACTTGCCTCCAGGTGCCAGCAGTTTGTCTTTGATCACTGGCGAAAGAATGTTGTTGTGATTATACTCCTGTTGTGGTCTGACGGCGGCCTGCGGAGCTGGCAGCAAAGTTGAACAATGGGGAGGAACATGGGCCAGTTCTGGAGTCTGGGGAAGGCTCAGACGAGGGATCTCCATCCGACACAGAGATGGGACCAGGGCCATCTGAGGGTTATGTGCCGACACTGGAGCCTCCAGAATCTGACATCAGCGAGGCCGAGGAACAGGGGCAGCTTGTTCCCAGTGCACGCTTGCGCAGAGCAGCCAGAAGGCAAGAACAGTTAAGACAAAAGGGATGACTCGGGAGTAAGGCTTGGAGATGATTGCCCCTCCCATAACACATGAAGGAGGAGAAAGGGACATGAGCCTTTGCAGGAAGCAACTTTGTTCATTCTGATCAGTTTAAACTCTGAAGCTCCATGTTGACTTTGTGCTCCGTTTGGCCTTGTACAGCTAATTGGCAATTTAGTCATGGCAGCTTTTCAAGGGAGAGAAAGATGGGTTCTTATCAGCCTTATCCCGAAAGACTGTGGCAGACTTCTGTTGGGCTATTCATAAACTGTTTGGGACTCATTATGGGCTGTGAACGCATATAATTCACAGCCAGTGAAATAATAAAAAAAGATTTTTGGGAACAGCGTGTGATTGTTACTGTCTCAGGAATCCTTGGTCAGAACAACTCTCTTCACTACTCTCCCATTCCCACAACTTGCCTATTTCTCGCTGTGGCAGCCCGGAATCTGTCTCAAAATGGATCCGGGGCTGACACTTCAAAAGCATGCTGAATCAAACTTTTCATGATCATACCTATTGATTACTTTTGGCAAATAGAATGGATTTCTGTTTCAATATACACATGCATTTTATGGGGCTTCCATTCAGCCTCTAAGATGTTACTAAAACTGATTTTCTCAAGCATGGTAAATATAAATAAGAATTCATCTCCAACCAACAGTTGTCAAACAAAATAGCCTGTAAAGTTCTTTCACTAATGTTTGTAGAGCATCCTTTAAAATCTTATTGCTGAATGAGGTATTATTTTCCTGCCAAATGAGAGAAATGGCTAACCTTTATCTCTTCAGTCCTAAGAGAGCCTTCCTCAAAAATAAATTCATATATAGCAGTTGGCACAAAAATAGCCCCATTTGATGTCATCATCAAGTGAAACATTTTCAAGGAAAATTTGGCTTTAGTGATCCCAGCCACTATAGTTCGTTTGTGCACTGCAGTCAAGTGTATTGTCTTTAATAAGCTATAGTTGAATAAATATGGTTTGAAGTTATATATTACATGTGTTTATCAAAATGGTTGTTGCCATTTATTTATCATCCCATTCTCTGTTTTTGTTGTTCTGAAAGGTGATGTTACTGCAATCATGCTCATGGTGCATGAGCAGAAAAAGAAAACCAATTAACTTTTGTTTAATACTCCCTATTTCTTATTCACGTGTATTGATTTACATGCTTTTGCTTATACTTGGCTAGTTCTAGGAATGTGTGTTGGATAACAGATTCCTTCAAAACCCCAGAAAGCCCAACACCAAAGGGGAGGAAAGTACACCATCTTATCACAATTATTTTTTTAGCTTGTGTGTCACAGTAAAACTGTCTTCTTTTTAAAATATCTTAAACTTTGTGACATCCACTTCTTCACCATACACCTATTATACTGAGTAGTAGCCAAAGTTTTTTCATCTTCATAAATTTGGAAAAGCTTAATTTTTATATTAAATCAAATGGACTTGAAATGACATTTGGAACATGCCCCCAAATTAATTCCAGTACATAATCTATTTTGCCAAACATGTTTAACCATGGTTTATTGAAGGGAGATGATGCCTGTGGCCATCTAGAAGACCTAAATCAGTGGTGGGTTTCAAAAAAATTTCCTACCAGTTCAGAGAGTGCTTCGTGCATGTGTGTGCAGGGCTCAAAGACTGCCCTTTGTATCAAGCTGTGAGCTGTGCTGTTTTTTAGCTTAGCTGATGTGCGGCAAGCCGCTCTGCCATGCGAATCAGCTGAGCTAAAAAAACAAGGGAATATAGGAGAGGTAAGAGTGGGGCGGGTGGGCAGGGCCAGCCGGAAGTGGTATTTGCCAGTTCTCCAAACCAGTCAAAATTTCCACTACCAATATGCCAGAACCGGTCTGAACCAGCTGAATACCACCTCTGACCCAAATTAAAATTAACAGCATCTCACAGCATTAGCCTTTTATCTGGGACTGTCTAGATTTGTGCCTTTGAAACAAAAGAGGACCATATGTTTCCAAATAGGAGGAGCAGGAGGAGCAGGAGGAGCAGGAGAAGGAGGGAGAAGAAGAGGATAATACATTACCTGATTCCCAGTGATTTTGAGTGGTTTCTTTAAGAAAAGAAAATGCAGAGCTTCAGGTTGGAATCAAGAGATGACTCAGCCTAGAATTGTTAAGTATTCATAAATGCTGCAAGTCCAACCTTCATTGACTTTCATTAACTTTTATCTAACACTAATTTAGTGCTGATCATTACTGGTCCAGATGCTTGTTTATAGGCTTGAGTAATAAATGAACTGGAATTTACATGTGATCTGATTCAAAGTAAAAACACAGAAAAAATAACTATAAAAATATAGCAATAAATATAATGGAAAAAATATGACAAAACTAGGCAACAAAAAGCAAAACATACACACTACTCAAAGTCTCTAACCAAAAACCTGGATGAAGAGCCAAGTTTTCTGGTTCATCTGAAATGTTATGAATAGCTGTGAGCAGTGTCTTCTAGTCCAGGAAAGGGTTCAGTTGGTGCACAACGAAGTTGTACAAAAGCTTTCCTAGCCATGGCTGCCCCTATTTCTCAAAAGAACTTGCTCTAGAATTATTTTTGGGTTAGTGAAACCCAACCAGAACAAAAAGTGGAAACTCCCAGATTACAGAGGCCCTGACACCCAAAGTCTCATTCTTGCTAGGTAGAATTCCCCATCCTCAGCATCCAGAAACTGAGATAGAATATCTATAGCAGCAGCCCCCAACCTTTTGGGCACCAAGGGCTGGTTCTGTGGATAGCAGTTTTTCTGCAGACGTGTGTGTGTGTGGCTTTGCATACTGCCTGCATCCCATGCATGCGCAGATGGGGCATCGCTCATTTGTGTGGTCTAGTTCCTGGTGGGCCATGGACTGGTACCAGTCCATAGACCAGGGGTTGGGCACCCCTGTTCTATAGCACTTGGCAAATAGAACCTGGTCCTACCCATTTCCAGTTGAACATGTTAAACAATTACATCACAATGGCTATCCTGTTTAAAACCAGAAGTGTGAAAGAAGAAAAACAGCTGTCTTTGAGTTTGGTAGGCATAAGACAAATATCCTCATAAGCACTTTCCTTCAAATAACAGTTAGCAAGCAACTCTTGTACCATGGGTCCTTCTATGAGGACTTTGAGATAATAGAACCACAGTTGCCTTAATGCCATTTTTAAAGCAATGCTGATAGCCTAGGAATTAGCAACCTCATTACACAAACCATTATTATTGTCATACTAGGTAGCAAAGGAATTTTTGTTCAGATCATTTGGTGGGGCTTTTGGTTGCTCACAACTAATTTAGTCCATTCTTGGGTTTTGTGTTCTTGGATTTATCATATTGTTCAAGTTATTTATTATAATTTTAAAATTCATTATATTGGCAGATGTTTTCATAGTTAAAAATATTGCTATAGCTGTGCAATTATAGAGAGAATTGTCATTAAAACCCTTACTCAGCAATGCTGTTGTCAACAGAGATATGAAGTGGCAGTTAAATTCTGGTTAATCTTAAATAAAATCTTGAGAAACTAAATATTTTAAATGGAAGCTTTTCATGTTTACTTGAAATACTTTTCTTGTTTAAGAAAAACAAAACTAAAACTAAATATGTTGTCCATAGAATCCCTCAGTACAGCCAAGGGCTAGACATGCTGTGGTATAATAATCCCTATTCATCCAGAATACCAAAATGGAAGTGAAAGACAATTCAAAATACCTAAAATTTTCATGTGAAATGTTATATATATAATACTTTTCCATATCTATATTCATACTATGTGATGGCTACAGAATGTTTCAGCATATTTATGATTTGACTTTTTTCTCTCTTCCAAGTTCTTGCACCCTTTAGCAAGATGGGAAAAAATTATCAGTGTGCTTACCATTATTGTAACAAGTGGCCTATGCAAGTAGAGCTGCAATTGAAATATTGACTCAAAGGTTAGATATCAAATGATCTATATATAAATTGCAGTCCTTGGTATTTTGGCAATATACTCCAGAGGGTTTGAATATATTTCTGGATCACTGTGCAGTAAGTGGCACAGATAGCAGCAGATTAGAATCTATATAATCCTTTGCTGGATCACCATGTTTCCTGTGGGTAGAAGAACTTATTGGTTCATGGAAAAGAATTTAGAACATAACCCAAAAAATCCTGGGATTATATAATGCAATAAGTTATGACTAATATTTATCTAATAAATATAAATAGTAAATATTAGTGATTAGTATTATCATTTTGTCCATATCTTTATAAAAGATGAGATTAATTTTTGTTTTAGTATATTATGCTTTATTTCTTTTAAATTGTTTTTTAAATAGTAACATATTAAAAACAAATAATAACAGAAAAACTGCTTAGGATGGCAAAGAATGCTGCAATATCTGCAAACAAAAAACATGCATAGAGTTGTATAAAATTTACCTCAGTTTTCCTCACTCTTCCAAGTTTTCTGGGGCAACTTCCCAGTATATAAGGATTTCTCTCCCATAATTCCCAACCAACTGGGAAAGATTTTGGAAACTGTAGCCTCCATCTGAAGCATCTTTGGTAGTAAGACTAATAAGCGTCATGAGATCCAATTTTCACAATAATTTTCTGAGAAATATGTACCATATGTATTGGATATATAGTATCAGATATATAAACCTAGAAAATGCAACAGAAAATCCTAGCATATGTTTTAGACAGATTTATCATCAAAATGTATTTCTCAATACTGCTTCTTTCTGTGAGACTATCTAATTTTATAGGCCATTGATGACACTTCATGGTCACAATAAAGGCAGAAAAAATAAAATAGATGGATGCCACTTAACTGTAAATCTAGGCACTATAAAAATGGAATAGCAACTAATTTTTAAAGATATTTCATTTACTGTTTACTCTTTCAAATAACATCATTTTAAGAATCTCTCTTGTCTGCTGTAGTGATTCATAATTTCCTAGGAGGCTGTGAATAACAGCTGGTATGGTCATTCAGAAGCATTCTGAATTTTTACAACATGTAATAGTCTTCCTTAATGGATTTCAAAAAGACTGTCAACCAATAAATTAATGATGAGAATTTTCTTCTAAGAGTAAGATCTAAAATTTCTTGCACTATCAGGAGCCATCAAGAAGTCCATTGAGTACACAATCTCCCACCCCCTCCAGGACTAGCACTTTGGGGAAAGATCCTCTGAGAAAATGGTCCTCAGTTATGCTTCCAGCCTTCCCTCTCACCAAGTACAAAAGAAAATTTTTATATTAGATGAAATCTAGAAGCCAGCAATATAGATCCCAGGATGACAAATAATGTGGAATAGATTGATGTAGAAGAACAGATCGTGCATCCATGAGGTCCCCAGAGCCTGTGTGACTACAAGCATGGGAAAACAACATTCTAATTCCTTACTATTGGCAGTCTCCTTTGTTACTTGCAGAAGCTGGGAAAGGCTTCTGTGGCACTGCATTGCTGGTGCTGAGGCCATTACCACCTACTGCATGTTCCATGAGAGGTTGTAGAAGAGGCTCTGGAAAAATAAGGAGAAACACAAAGCAAGAGAGCCACTTAAGTAAGGATGCCATGTTGCTTTGCACAGCAGCTTAGAGGATTTGCTTTGGTTAAACTTCCATCAAACAAAGCTGTCCTTTAAAGATTTGCCCTAGTTTATATCCCACTTTTCTTCCGAGAGTTCATGGTGGTTAGGGAGAAGTAAATTTGATCAATGGATGGTAATTGGCTCAAAGTCACTCAATCAGCTTCCATGTTTGAGGATGAGTTTTTGTCACTCCCAGTCCTAGTCTAAGACTGTACCACCTTTCTCATCTTGAAATGGAAAATGTATAAAACCTATAGTCTTAAATGACTATTAACATAGCTTTGAAAAAGAAAAACACATATTTATATATATATTTATTTTCAAATTTAGAAACCACCCATATCACTCTTAGAACACTTTTAGGGCAGGGTACAAATAAAAAAAATTAAAATGTAAAAAAACATGAAAATGAATGAAAGGAGCCAAGTCAAGCAACTATTTAAAAGATGGGGGGGGGGAATCTTAAAGACACTAACCAACCCCAAGGTTGCATGCTCCTCAATGAGCCTCATGTCAGTCAGTAGAGCCAGGTCATCAAACTATTTCAAAAAGCCAGGGGAGAGGGGCTGCCTCATATCTGGGGGGGATGATATTCCAAAAGGCAGGTGCAATGGCAGAGAAGGCTCTCTTCCAGGATTCCACTAGTCAAAATTCTTTAACAGATGGGGTCTGTAACATATCTTCTCTGCCTGACCGAGTGAGAAAGGCTGATGCAACAGGGGATAAGACAGTTCCTCGGGTAACATGGCCCCATGATTTGTAGAGCTTCAAACATTATAACCAACACCTTAAATTGGACACAGAAGCAAACCAGAACCTAGAATAGTTTGCATGGCTGAGTGTTCCATGCACCACTTTTGGGGCATCCAAAATTGCTCATGCAGCTGTATTCTGCACCAGCTGAAGGTTCAAGATAGTCTTCAAGGGTAGTCCCATGTAGAAAACATTGTAGTAGTCCAACAGGGCATGACCAGGACATGAATGCCTGAGAGAAAGGTAACTGGCACACAACAGGAAGTTGAGCAAAGGCCCATCTAGCCACAATTGCCATCTGCTCCTTGAGCATGGAGGCCCCCAGACTGTTGGCTTTTTCTGGGGTAAGGTAATCCCATACAAGACCAGAGATAATACTCTCACAGATACAAAGGTGGTCCCATCCACAGCCACTCCATTTGATCAAGGTTCAGCTAAAAATTCCCAGCTTCCCTCAATACAAGGGTGAAAATTATAGCTCCTGTCTTGCACCATAAAAAAGACCACCAAAGAAATAATAAAAGTTGCTTATCTCCCAAATATGCCTCTGTATTTTGAAAAACGAGGGAAAGGCTATGAATAGGACAGCCTTTGCCTAGTTTGTTGCCCTGGATCAGTGCTTACACACTTATCCTTTCTAGTGTTTCTTCATGCTTACCATTGTGGCTTTTGAACTGCTAAATTTGGCAGTCTTTATTTTTAATGTGAGCTCCTTATGTAATTATGCCAACACATTGAATGATGGATTCCCAGGAATTTGGCAGTTAGATGAACAAAGAATTTAGTGAGAGCGTAGATTGTGTCTTCAAATGCAAGTCATAGGTATGTTGCCATTTTTGAAGCAGCATTCCTTGGCTTGAACCTACAATCTATATCCTTGCAACCCATCCACCAATATGATGCAACACATGACTCATGTCACCACTAGTGGTAATGCATTTTATCTGGACCGCCTCTGGGAGAGACTGCTATTAAAAAAAGAGAGAGAGAGAAAATTGGAAGAGACACTGCTAGTGAATCAGAAAAAGAGAAATCAACATGCAAAACAGCCAATTGTTTAGATTGCTTCTGTTGGGGTGTGTGTGAAGTGTTGAATCAGCAGCTTAATTGCAGTACAGAATAATGGATTACACTTTAAGGTTTGGCTAGAATCTGGAACTAATTACACACCAACAGGGTTCCTTTGAATTCAACACATGAGTCTTCTTGCAATGGCATCTGTTTCTTTCTTTCTTCTTAGTCCTTGTTCTTTAGAGAGAACAAACTGCAATAAAACTTCAAATGAAAAAACAGAAGTTCAATAACAATTTCAATGCTGCATTTTTAGGGGGGAAATTGCACTTAAAGCTAACAAAAGGTTGTATAAGTTGTATAAGAAATCAGTGTTAGTAATTCTTAGTATTCTTAGTAATTTGTGTGAGTGTATACTTAGGTGATCAGGGATTAATTAATTTTTAGCAAACAGGATATATTTCATTTTTTTCTGCAACTTGAAGGCAACTTGTTATGCAAAGGTTAACATCCTTTTCATCCTAAATTTCACTGAGCTGTGAATAACAAAGTTAGTTTGCCATTACCATCAAAATGCATTCATTGCATTTCAACAGTACATGTTCAATAATATTGCACTACAATAGGAAGTAAATTATACCCGATATATTACAAAGTATATTGTATTTCTAGGATATAAATATTCCACCATCACGAAGCATGTCCTGGTAATTTGGTGGCAAATTCAGTAAACATCTTTTTTTTTGTTTCTGATACTATACCTATTATGATTAAAAGGTGGATGATAATGACACCTACAGTAACACCATAGTCCATCCATTAACAAGCAACATATCTAGAATATCTTATATGCCATTTTCATTGCCATTTCATTGCCATTTTGCAGGAATTCATTTTTACATTTATTTCAATGTATGGCATTGAAGGTAGAGGGAGAAAGAAAGAAGAGGGAGAAAGAAAGAAAGAAAGAAAGA
>AZIM01002259.1:89068-104418 GCA_000516915.1 Ophiophagus hannah
AACTCCCAGAATTCCCCAGCCAACTTTGCTGGCTGGGGAATTCTGGNGTTGCCAAGGTTGGAGACCCCTGCTTTAGTACAGTTTTTCAACCTTGCCCAACTTTAAAAGGCGGACCAGAATTCCCCACTTTGCTTCCCTGGGCAATCTCTCTCTCTTTTCTCTCTCTCATCCTCTCCCTTCCTCTTTCCCTGCCCCTAGACCTGCTTAGTTTCAGGATGCCTGCAGTCCTAATTCATACGGTTCCTTTTCCTCAACCCAGCGTGCATTACAAGCTATCCACATAGTACATTTAATGAAGAGTGACCATATATTTAAAACCACACTTTCAGAGGCAGAGCTATCGGCACTGTTGGAGGGGGTCTTGTTGCTTGTTTTCAGTCCTACCCATCTCACATGATTATGGTTGTGGGGAAAATAGGGGGAAGTGGCTTTGTGTGTCTTGCCTTGAAATGTAAAAAAATAAAGGGAATACATAAGTTATTAATACACATAAATAAAAGCTAACACTTCATGATGCTCTCTCTGCTTTATTTAGTGTATTGGTATTATTTGCAGTTCAGGGACTGATCTTCAGGAACTCTTCCAAGCTTCTGGAAAGTATTTTGGGTTTTAAATATTACTGAGATAGTTTGATTTCTCTTTGAATGGAATTGATAATTTTATCTAATTGATTATTGTCAATTTTTGAAGCCAGCACTTTTTCTCTCTTTACAGCAGAAAAATAAAACATTTCCACATCATTAAGAGATTATTTTCAGTATGGTTCCTAGATTAGATTTTGGTTTTAGTCTAGAAGGTATTAAAGATAGTAGGTTTTTGCTGTTTGTTGAATCCAAAAGGAAAAAATGTGTTTGGTTTAATTGCAGATTAAGAACAGATGCTTTAGATTAGCCTATTTTGGGTACCTTGATTGAAAAAATTTTCTCTGGGATGCCCTGTTTCATCCAGTTTCATTATTATAAAATGTTTCCTGTTCTTTCCACACAGATAACTCTGGATTTTACAACATTTTTTGTAAAAGTACTCAGAGGCTGATTAATGTCCAGGCTTTTGTACTAGCTGCTAAATTCTATTCAATGCCAAATCTTGGAGTATGCATCTCATTAGAACAGATACTTGAAGCAATGGACAGAAAAAAGGAATCAAGTAAGTTAATGTTACCGTATATTGTTTTTCATAACTGTAAAACTTTTTCCTTAAAATTCAATTATTAGGAGCCATGGTGGCCTAATGGCTAGAATGCAGTTTTGCAGGCTAATTCTGCTGATTGCCAGCAATTCGATTCTCACTGGGTCAAGGTTGACTCAGTCTTACATCCTTCCAAGGTCGGTAAAATGAGGACAGAGATTGTTGGGGGCAATATGTTAACTCTTCCAAATCAAATTCCACCTTAGCCATGGAAGTGAGCTGAGTGACTTTGGGCCAGTCACCCTCTCTTAGCCCAACCCACCTCGCAGGGTTATTGTGGGGGGAAAATAGGAGGAGGAAGGAGTATTAAGTATATTTGCCACCTTGAGTTATTTGTAAAAAAGCAGACAGAATAAGCTGTTTATGGATTTCCAGCTTGTGGTTTCCACGTGAAGTAATTTTAATGCTGATTAAAGAAAAAGTTTTCCTTGTTTTGGAAAGAATTTCCTTTTACCAGAAATATTCAGTATTCCCTGAATATTCTTGCTCTAAGCAAATACAGAAATATTTTGCATATACTTCGTGGGAGGGAACAATCTCAGCCCTTGAATCATTCTGTTTCCTTTGACTCTATTTTCTTCCTATCTCTGCAATGACCTTCCTTTACACAGGACAAAAGGAGCAATATGGTATTTCTATGAGTTGACATCTGTCTGATTGTTCTAGTATATAAAGGCAAATCAAGCGATGATATGTAATTTTATCTCTGGACTGGCTCACAAATAGGGTTTAAACATGACACTTGTGAGCCTGCATTATTATTTAAGATCTTTGGAAACTTTTGTCAGAAAGTCAGAATCAGAAACCATTGCATAGCAAATATATTGTAATATTGGTTCAGAGCATTTCTACTTATTTATTGGTGCATAGCCATAGTTTGTAAATAAGATACACATGTAACAATATTTTAGTGATACAGGTTCCTCCAAACTCTTAAGCTAAATGTGTGTTTCTTTTTGATCAGAGGTAGAAATGAAAACAGATAATTTTATGAATGATAAGAAATCACATGAAGTAAAACTGATGTCAGATTTAGTAGATGGCATTGCAAAATATTATGGCTTAAACCAGGTAAGAATCTTTATTACTTTATCTCTTTTGGGTTGAATTCCTTCCAAAGGCTTGGATGTGCTTGAGGAGATGCTATTGCCTGTTGAGGAAGATGATAATATCAGATCAGACTTTGTTCTAGGTTTGCTCTTCTCCATTTAAGAAGCCCAATTAAAGAGTCAGAAGCTAGAAATGAGATATGTTTTATTAAACATGAATTGAATTTAAATTAAACTAAAGAAAAATATATTTGGCTTAATTATCTCTGGTTGTGAAGGAAGTTAAGATATATTTGTAAGTATAAGTGTATTTGTGTGTATAGGTTGTTCTAATTTAACAACCACAGTTGGAGCCAGCAAATTGATCATTCAACTAATTAGTGTTTTTGTTTTAGTAAACTGCAAAGGGCAGCTTTATATTAGATTTTTTTTAGTCCTTCTTATAAGCAAATGCCAAATGTAAACAGAGTTTCGATCTGTAAAATGAAGTACACTGTTTATAGCAATAGTGATCTAAAGGGTGCTTTCTAAAAGTTTCTAATTCAGGATTTATACTATCCTTAGCTTTATCTTTCTACCCAAACTGTACGATTATATGTGAAATGTACAATATTGTTTAGATGATAAAAATTAAACTTCATACAATAGCACTTTGCTTTTCTGATTTCTGTGTGAAAGATGATTGTAATCATCTTTAGGACAACTGGATAGGTCTAAAATGCACCATAGCCCAATCATCTGATGAGGAAAGACCCTGATAAAAATAATGTTTCATTCTTCTTGTGTGTATGCCCTATATTTCATAGCATTTCAAATCACACTTAAGAACATCAGCAGAGACCCCAGTTAAAAATACAATAGAATATATTTAGGATGTAAGAAAGGTTTGTTAAATTAAAACCACCTTTACCAAGTGGCAAAAAACCAGCTCCCTAAAATAACATCTATTGGGGCTTTACTAGTAAAATGTTTCACAATACAGGTAGTCCTCGACTTACAACAGTTCGTTTAGTGACTGTTCGCAGTTACAATGGCACTGAAAGAAGTGAGTTATGACCATTTTTCACATTTATGACCATTTCAGCATGCCCATGGTCACATCATCAAAATTCAGACACTTGGCAACTGACTCATATTTATGACCATTGTTGTGTCCCAAATTCATGTGATCAGAGTCATGAGATCTCCTTTTGCAACTTTCTGACAAGCGAAGTCAATGGGGAAGCCAGATTCACTTAACAACCTTATTACCAATTTAACAACTGCAATGTTTGCTTAACAAACAAAGAAAAGTTGTAAAATGGGGTAAAACTCACTTAACAAATGTCTTACTTAGTAATATAAATTTTGGGCTCAATCGTGGTTGTAAGTCAAGGGCTTCTTGTATTGTGCATTCATTGGCAGTTTTGAATGTTTAAAGGAGATAGATAATAATTTGTCTTTCTGCAACCAAAGATGCATATCAGAGCCCAAATTTTAGATGGACCAGAGTGTTGATTGTTAAGAAACCTTTTGTAGCATGTAGGAGTTGACATTGTCCTTGGTTGGTTCTACCTAACAGCCAAGCAGTTAAAATCAAGCAATGTCTGATAATTAGTTGTATACACAAAACATGGCAAGAAATCAGAAAAAAAGTTCTTGAATAACTGCTGTGGGAAAGAAAATGCCACTAGACCTAGGCTTAATAATGTTCAGTCATAACAGGCTAAGAAGCATAAAGCTCATTTTAATATACAAGATCTATAGAAAGAAGGGAAAAAAACATTTGGCTTCAGTGAATCCAATCATATCCAGAGATTATTTATATAGCCTAGAATTGGGGTAGAACAAGCCGCATGTCAATCTGATGCATATCAGCTTGCTCCATTTTAAAGGTCAGCTCATGATAGGCCATGGAAATGCTAAGAGGTTGCTAGTCATCTCATATTTCACAAATTGTCAGCTCTAGTATGTTTCTCATCTACATCCCAGTCATGCCTAGTATATTCAAATTTTTAAAAATGCTTTATTAACAGGCCATTGTTGACCATTTCACAGAATTTTTTAAGAATAAAAGCAAATATACATGTCCCAGGGTAATGTTGCAAGATCCAATCTGGGTTGGTCAAGATTCTTCAGTTAAAACTTTATAAAAACACAAACTTTAATAATAAAAATGAAAAAAGAAATAGTCTGTAATAAAATTTTATGTTTGGTTTTTTTTGCTCTAAAATTGATTAATACTTTAATCATTTTTAAGAGCTCAATGTAACAAAAATACACACAAGTACTGTTGGTACCTATGTTATAACATTTATTTTGTCTTTCTTGGAGATAATAGTATTTTTGGTGGATTTTACCTATTTTAACAAGAAAGTACTTGTTAAAAGGTATGTGGATTTTCTCTCTTTTCTCAGCCCCTTTTTTCTAAGATAAAACTTCAGTAGAGCTACCAGATTTGGACCACAAAACTAGATTTAAAAAAAATCAAAAATTTGCCCAGGAGTTCACAAACTCAGTATATTCCACCTCTGTCCCACATGTTCAACAGAAAATTGTCTTTACTAATTGCCAAAATTTTAAAAGAGAAGGGACTGATCTGACCTTAGGAACAAGCTGTAACAGAGGGCTGGGACAGCTATCCAGGCCAGTTTTAAACTCTTATCTCTCTAGTTGAACACGGGTTGGATTTTGACTATGCTTTGCTTTTTTTTTTTTTTTGCTCATGACAGAATGGGCAGATTTCATTTGGAGAAGATGGTTCTGCAGATAAAAACTCAAATCATAAAATACTTAACCAGCACTTTGATACGTACCCAGAAATTTATTTCTGGCCAGTGCGGTGTCCACAATACAGGTGATAATCTATCTGAAACAGCTCTTACCTCCTGAACTGGCTTTTGCATTCTGCATTAATTTTAATTTTTGAATACCTTGCAGAAGCAGTCCCAAGTAAAATGCATTATAGCAATCCAAACATGAGATGAAAAGAGCATCCAATGATAGTCACCAAAAGTGGGGAAAGATTTTTCTAGCCATACTTTTCACTTGCAGTTAAAGAAGGAACTCTTGAGTTCAGAAGAACCTTCAGGTTACAAATCTGCTTCTTTGGGGGTGAGAGATCCCATCTAAAGGAAGAGAAAAATGGTTTTGTGATTTAAAAAAAACAACAGTTCATCTAGTCATGTTGCAAGTCTTCCACAAAATGATCAACAGAATTTTTGATCCATGCCCAGATATGAAGCCTCTTGGCTTCCATTTCTTGCCATTGACTATCATTTCCCGTGATCAGATAAACAAGATTCTGTAGTTCATGTTGCTGGCTTGTTCCCATAAAATGCAAAAATAAATATGAATGCAGGAGGCACATTTATAGTTTATTAATATAAAATCTTATCATCCAAACATTGCCATCTATTAAAAATAACTGCATTTTTAACAACAGCACTTTTTTTCTTATAACTTTCATGAGTTTTAGAAGGAGTACCTGCTACTTAAAAAAAAATTCTTATTATTTATATTCTAGGTAATTGACCTGGGTTCTGGAAAAGGTTACCTGAGCTCTTTCTTGTCATTGCAATATAATCTAAAGGTTTATGGAATTGATTCTTCAAACACAAACACCCATGGAGCTAATGAAAGAAACAGGAAATTAAAAAAACACTGGACAGCCTATCAAAGACGTGCAGAAGCAAATGTCAGAGATCAGACACTGAAAGAAGCCAAGAAAAGTGCAAAACAAGATAAGGAGAAATGTAATGCAAACACCAGTGAGACGTGGTTAAGAACTAATAACAGTCTTCAGAGCCAGGTCCAAGTGGCTGTTTCAGATGCCTTTGGTATTGAATCAGCTGAAATTAGCCCAGATCCTAATATAGGCATTACTAAAAATCAGTATGAACTCAAGCCTGAAGTTCAGGTACAATTCATTGAAAACAATATACCAGAAAATGTATTTCTAGATATTCTGCCTACTGATGCTGTAGAAGTGGATTGTTCATCCAAAAGTAATTGCAGAGAACTCTGTGAAGAAGAGAAAGAACAAAGGAAGGTGGCTTCTTTGAAAGCCAAAGCCAGTCGGTCAAAAGAGGCCAACATTTATTCTCCATTGACATCGTTCATAACTGCAGAAACAGAGCTACATGATATTGTTGGCGATCTGGAGGTTATTTGTTCTTGTTTCATCTATTTAATCTGATTTTGGAGTATAAATTGAAAAATGTTGAATTAAGACTACTTTTCTTTAAGAGCTTCAAGGAGATACAAGATAAATGTATTTATAGGAATACCATTGTTCCTAAAAAGTGGCATAGTACACTTGCATTTATATATAACATTACAATTACATTGTTATATGATATATGTTATATATATGTGTGTGTGTGTGTGTATATATGTATGTATGTATGTATGTGTATACGTATATGTAGTCCTCATTCAACAGTTGGGCACTTGAGACAATTTGAAGTTATGACAGAATTCCCAAAATGTACTTATAACCCAGTTCTGATGCTGGCACTCCCTCCCCATCCCTGCAGTCACATAATTACATTTTGGGCATTTGGTAACCAGCTCCGTTACAATATTCCATGTTCATGTGATGTAATTTACATTTTTTGCCAGAAAGTTTTGTTGGAAATATGTTCATACAAATTTTAATTATTTCATATTAATAATGACTATAGCACAATATACACAATGTATAGAGAATTAAATCGTGTATGGATTATTCTAATTTAATTATATATGAAGTAGGGGGAGGAAGACTATGGGAAGAGCCAACGCTTGAATGCAATTCAATTTATCATGACAAAAAAATTGCAAATTAAGATATGTAATCAAACAGTGAATGTACCAAACAAATTTTACCAGTGCTGTGTTTGCAAAAATTGTATGTAGCAAATCCCTTGCTTCAGATTGTTGCATTTTAGACATAATATGAAGTCAGCTTAACAATATTTGAAAATCAAGAAATACATTATCACCTAATTAATAGAACTTAGCAGATTATAGCTAGTTTTTTCTCTGCCAGCTAAAACCTTCTATCATTAGGAGGAGAACTCTTTGTTCTATCACATTCTTCCATGCTATATGCAACTCTGACAGTTTTAGATTAACATCAAGTTTTAGTGTGTAAAACATGCATTTAAGACGGAGTGAATCTGCATATAAAAAGTAATACAGGCAGTCTTCATTTAGCAATTACAATTGGAACTGATATGTTTGCTGTTAAATAAAGGTTGCTAAATTGTAAACATGTAACTGCGACTACTTTCCTTTTTCTCACTCTCTGGCCTTTAAGAACACGCACCCCAGTAAGGAAGGAAGTTATTTTTTTTGTATTTGCATTCATTGGAGAAAAAGGGAATTCAGAAGAGTCAGACACATAAATGGGAAATACATATCAAAAGCTTTGTGGGCCTGGAAGCTGTAAGTATGTTATGTTAAATAGCCTGGTGTGCCCCATTGTGTGCCTACTTATTCTCTTGAAATCCCTTCCACTTCAATCTCTGCTCCACAAGTGATAGGGAGGGGGAAAAACAGGTCAGGAACAGGAGAAATCACTCCCTCCCTCCACTTTTTAAAGAAATATCTCTGTGCAATATGGTGGAGGGAAGAGTGATTTCTATAGGCAGACTTTCCTAATTCAGACTTCTTCCAAACTCTGCTGTAATCCTGTCAACAGACCATCTTCCTATTACTATGGTAGAGGTTGCCAAGGACTTTTAATTTTCCATTATTTTACACCCCTGGATGAGACAGAAATTAATAGTAATATAACTTGCCTTAAGCTCAAGGAACTAGAATTTTTCTAGGTTTCATAATTTACTGATCTCAGTCCAAGATTGTTATGATGTGTACAATGATAATTATTAGCATATGTGCTCATCTAACCCTCATATTCTGGTTTGAATTGTGTTTTGTTTCCTAGGACTGTGTAATTGTGGGTCTGCATACCTGTGGTGATCTTGCTCCAAGCACATTGAGACTATTTAATGCTGTACCTGAAATCAAGGCAGTTTGCAGTGTGGGTTGTTGCTACCATTTGCTTTCAGAGGAACATGAAATGCATGAAGGTAAGTCTTTTTAAGGGTGTATGGAATTAATAAATACTTGTCATTTTTCCTGTCATTGAATCATTTTTGCTGTTTTTAATTATGCTTTGTGGAGAAGTCACTTCTGAATGCCCTGTGGTTTTCCTGTTTGGGATTCTTTTTTCAGTTTTGTAATGGTTGTAGGCTTATTAATGCAAAACACTTTATGTGGTTGTGGAGACATCTGTTTTTACTTCACCGCAGTAAGAAAATGTATTTGTTCATTATTATTACAATTCCATCATCTTAAAGGAAGAATGCCCCTGGCAATGTACAGAGAACAACCTCAGGGTAATACATTATATGGTAACTTATGCATATATGTCTCTGGAAACATTGTTGCTGCTTACAAAATTTTCATTATAAAACAGTTCAACTTCAGAATTTGATGTTTTAAAGTTAGTGGTAGAATATTATAGTTGCAAATATCTCATCCAAACTGGCTTAAAACATGAGCAGTGGTCAACATAGATGTAAAGTCATGTACAGAAGTTTAAAAGGTTCAGAGATAATAGTGCATATGTATAATATTGTACATTACAGAAAGTATAGAAAATTTTGGGAACATGTATATATTTTGGAATACACTTTTCATGCTTTTCTGTGGTATAAAATATGAAAAATGCAAAATGTCCACATTTTTAGTTGAAAGGATCTGGAGCAGGGACTTTTTTCTGGATCTAGAGAGTGCTACTGAGGACAGGTAGCCCCACAAACAACCTGGCCACATGCCATGGTGGATTGTATAGGTGACAATTGGCACCTTGAATTCCACCCAAAAGACAATGGAAAGTAATAAAGGAGTATTTGAAGTAAGGCGTCTTCAGTGCTGTCTGAGCTTGGTTGTTTTGTTACAGACATTTCATTACCCAAACTAGGTAATACTATGAGTGCTAGTCACCAAGGACACCTCACAATGAGAACTAATGCAGGTCATACAGCACAGGTGTAACATGAGCACATTGAGGCATCTGCCCATACCACTGCATTCTGGACAACCTGCAGCTACCAAGTGATCTTCGGGGACAGCCTATGTAGACGGCATATTCTAGTAATTTCACTTTATATGAATTATATCATATTTTCATGAAGGATTTTCCGTCTTTGAGGTAAAACTACAACATCTGTTTTCATATTTAAAACCTATATTTATATTTGTGTATTTCTGAAAGAGTTTGTACATGTGTATATGTTTTCCATCAGGCTAAACAGTACTTTTTATTATTGGCTTCTTAAAGGTAATAGTCTAGACTCACAAGTGTGAATTAAATTTAGCTTACTGTGTCACACGATGCAATCCTAGTTTTCTTTTACAATGTTTACATGCTGTAGCCTGCTGTGATTTAAAAGCAATTTCTCCTTCACTGATTTCTTCCATCAAAATAGCTATTAAATATCTATCCATCAAATCCATGTTGCAGGTTTGTGTGCAAAATAACCCATGAAGAATAGTCGAGGTTGTTTCCTGTTTTGCCATCATTTTTATGTCATTTTTTATTTTACTTTACCATGATTTGTGTAATAAGTTACAACTGGCTGGGTATTCACACATTATTATAGTGTATGGCTTAACAGAAATGGCTGTCTTTATGCAACATTAAAACAAAAATAAATCATTATTAGTGATCGCAACCTGTGAGGTGAACAAGGATTTTTACTGCAGCATATGATATACAGTATGTACCTTACTAGGCTGAAGTAAAGCAACAAGAAGAAATATTTCACATGTTCAAGTTCAATTAAATATCCCTTCCTGTTTGGCTAGCATAGGTATAGTGATAAAAAGAAAACAGACATTCTGTTTATTAATTTAATTTATCATTATTTTGAATAATGTGCTGAATTAAAAAATAATTCTGTTACAGGAAGGATTTAATTCATTAAAAAATAGATAAACAGATAGACAGACTCACTCACTCACTCACTGTCTTGTCTCATGAGAAATAGCTGCTCAGTGTATGGGCTAGAGCCTCCTAATCCAGATGGGAGATGCCACAGAAGGTAGTGGAGAATTACAGGGATAAGATCCAGACTGACAGATAGGTACTGGCCAATCAACCGGATATCATGGTAATAGATCAGAATTCAGCAATGGTGATAGACGCAGCCATGTCAATGTACAGCAACAACAGCAAGGAAGAGTATGAGATCATGGAGAAATACCAGGGCCTGAAGGAGGAATTAGAGAGGATGTGAAAAGTAAACACAAAAGAGGTCCCAATAATGGTAGGAGCACACAGGATGGTGACTCCTAAACTAGGAGATCAACAGATCCCAGGAATGACATCAGACCTCTCTGTCCAAAAAAGTGCAGTGCTAGAAACAGCTAAGATGCTGCACAGAACCCTCAAACTCCCAGACCTCTAGTAGAGAACCTGAATTGAGGAACACACATACCACCCATAGGGGTGCGGAAGGAATTTTACACACACACACACACACACACACACACACACACACACACACTTTTTAAATATAATTCCTAATTGAAATGATTTTATTCAGACTGTTAGATCCAAATTCATTGAACTTGGATAGCTTTAATAAATTTGAAATAAACAAGTGACTTAAATAGCTTCAAAATAATCTCTATTAATACACTATGTTTTGTTAATCAGTTTAAGTTGCATTTTTACACCCATATTTTAAACCATATCGTAAATCGCTACCATGCTTTAATTAACCCAGTTTTCTTGCTTCATACTACAGATTGTTAAACTCCTTGCAAGAATTACATTTTCACAATTCATTAACGTAAAATGTCATTGCTTTTTATGGTTACGTGATTTGAACATAACATAGGTGTTCATAAAGGGATTTATGGATTGATATATAGAAGACGAAACAATGTAATTGTTTTACTTTTTTCTGCAGAAGTGACTCGGGGAATATGGGGTTTCCCTTTGGGCCGCTATTTGAAAGAAGAGGGATGGTTCTGTGGTCGTAATGCTAGAATGGCTGCCTGTTTGGTATGGATTCCTTTTTTCTGCTTCTGTTTGACTTGCAAATTCATAGCTTTGGCACAGAATTCAGAATGTGTTGAGTAATAGATCATGGTATATCAATTAACAAAAATAATGATCATTTATACAAAATGAAAATATATTTGCATATTGTGTCTCTGTAAATTTGAAACAATGGACACTGGTAAAAAATAATCAAAGCTGATTGAGTCGAATCCATTTTTATTAAATTTAGAGGAGAAATGCTAATGTAAAAGAAGAGAATTAAGGAAAAAGTCAGTGAAAATGCAGTACAATTGCCAATTTCGTTAGTCTTTACTGGTTCTAATACCTGCATAGTGAATAAGATGGTCTTTTCACTGCAGAATCAGATCTATGGTGTCTTTTTAATAGAATGACTATCTATCCATAATGCAGTTTTACTTAATCCTACTTTCTGGGTTTGCATCAATAGAGACTCTGTAAATTATAAATGGATTTGCTAAATATGCTAGGCTACATGCAATTGACTATTGTGTTGTTCACTGCTATGGACACAGCTGAATTTTTAAATATGTAATATTTATTCATTTCCACTTTATTATTATCATAGCATGGTGACAAGCCATGAAATGCATTCAGTTTTTTAAGCAAATTTATTTTGAGTGTCTGTTCTTCTGACACTTAAATCCTCTCTCTAGTTAGATTCAAATTCATATGACTCATTAGCATTTTCACAAAAGCTAACTATAAATCAGAATAGATAGCAGAATGTTAAACAAATCAGAGATTAGGTTTGCTTCGCTGCTCCTGGTTGCAATGCTATCCTGTGTTGAAACATCTTTCCTATGAACCAAATGCTTATTTAATCCTTGTCCGATCCTCTTATATACTGCAATCTTTGCCCCTTTGACTTGCTCATCCTCTGCCTCTATTTTCATAATTCCAGCAAGTGTATTCAAGCAGCTGTTGCTTTCTTTGCACTTAGCATTTTTCCCCCTTCAGTAGCCTGATGAGAATAAAGATGCATTCTTTTTTCCTCCTACTGCATTGTTCTCTTCTACATTTTTAAAAAATTGGATGCGTTTTCACAGAAACCATATTATCATTGACCTTGAATTTGCACAATAGAAAAATATAATTTATAATAACAATATAGTATGATACATTCCACATTTCTTTATGTGGAATATATGTTAAATAATGTAAGAAATTATGTCTATGGAGATTTTCAGTCATCCTGGTCATGGTTATCCCAAAAGTGTTTTTTCAAGAGGCAACTGGACTTTCTGATTTTTGTTTGAAGATGTTTTGCATCTCATCTAAGAAGTTTCTTCAGCTCTGCCTTCTTTTGACAGATAATTGAACTATTATTGATTCATGTAATTGAATAGCACCTCCTGTCAGCATTAGTATTTGAAGGGTTGTGGAGTATTCCTCAAATAATTCCTATCTAAAAAGTGAACAAAAATCTTGGAACACAAAACTTATTATTTTTTAAAGTGATTCTATGGATGTGGTAAAAGTTTTTTATTCATGTTCTGTGTTCTTGGTTTCTAATTACCTCAGTGTTCTTAATTTTTTTTAAAGTATATTTCTCTATCTTTTAGAGTTTTTCTTTTTCTTTTCTTTTCTCATTCTTAGCATTTTTAAAATTTGGAGGTTTTCCCAAGCTAGTTGAGATATCTCTGTTTGACATAGACAGTGCCATATTTGGCAAAAATTTACCAAGAAGGACTGCAAATCATTCGGTAAAGTAAATTAAGCACACAAACGCACGCACACACACAGATCCATTTTCAAAGCTGTGAAGCAGCTATACTGCTCAAAGGGTCAATGTAGTTGCCTTGAGGCCATCCCAAATCCTAGCATGTGTCTACATGGATAACTGAAGTGAAGAACATGGCCAAAGAAAATGTATTTAAAAATACTTCATTTGTGAAATAGTTTGCATGACCTAATATTTATATTGACAGAAACTGGATTTTGGAAAGAAAAGAAAATGCATTTTGGGATGCTGTAGTCCTATTATAAGAGCCTTGTGGCACAGTGGTTAGAAAATAATATTGTAGACAAACTGTTCACAGCCTGGAATTCAATCCTAGTCTCAGCCATCTATCCTTCCGAATTCAATTAAACGAGGGCCCAGATTTTGGGGGGCAATATGCTGACATTGTAAACTTCCCAGAGAGTGCAGTAAAGCACTATGGAGTGCTATATAAGCCTTAAGTGCTATTTCTATTTCAGTTATACATTTTTATAGCTGGGATTAGGATTGGTTTACAACCACACTGGCAGACTTCTTCTAAAGGTACCTCATAATTACAATTGATAGTCATCAGTTAAAGGAGAACCTCCTGATATACCTATTCTGTTTGATTGAAATATTGTTACTGCTTCCAACAAGGACATTTCCTTCAGTCCACCCAGGAAGAACAGAAACGAAATTGCCTTTGAATAGCCAACAGTCCTAAAATGTGTAATAAGCCATGTGGCAATTCTGAAATACAAGAGAAGTTGCCAATTTATGCAGTCTTTCATGTGGGGAAAGTTTTAATGAGAAATCTCCTTATTAAACCAACTAAGCCAAAGCTAAAGATATAAAATAATATATTGAGAAAAAAGGAAAATGTAATAAAGAAGGCAAAAAGCATACCCATAGAATTTTAAAAACAGTCAAGTTATTTTGATTGGCTGAGGTACCTACTAATTATCTCCTAAAATAAGATTTCCCAAATAGTTACAGTTAGGGACTACAGCTTTTCTGACAACTTTGTTATTATATTATACATGCAGAAAATGGCCAGTAGGTTTTTAAGTATGCATAAAACATGGTTTTAAGGCTTTAATCCAACTCTGTCCAAAAGTTCCTGTTCTCTGATCAGAGTGCTTGCAAGATTGTGACTGTAGCACTCGGATTGGAGAGAAAAGAGATCGGTTGGGGGTATATTTTCTAAGGACTAGATTTTTCTTTTTTTTTTTACAACCACTGATACCAGGCTGTGAACCATATTTTGGGCAACACAATCCTAAAATAGTTCTTGAGTTTTAGGATGTATTCATTTCAGAAGATGGCTGAAGAGAGATCATCTGGATCTCCTGACTGGACATTTATATACATTCCTGTTTGTTGTTTCTTTGACTTTCTCTATTTTTGTTTTGAACACTATGCTCAGATTTTAAAATAGGGAAGATAATTAAAAGCTATTCTTTTTAGAAAGACTGTCAATAGATTTGCCCATTCAAAATACTTTTATCTCTCTGTGTAGCCAACAAATTGCAAATTGTCTAGTGGCTAAATATATCTTCTTACTAACACTTGCTGGAATTATAAAAAGTCTAATTTTTACTGATGTACAATTGTATACGATTACATAGAGGGATTTTTTGGGGGGGTGGGGGAGAAACAATAGCTGAATTCCATTCATTTTGGCCTTTCAACAGTTTAACAAATGTTTTGGGAGCATTGTTCTGCCATATTAAAAAGTAGGATGTTATTATTCATTTCTTCAATCTTCAATATGTATCCTGTCTCTAACCTTGAATGTGGTGCTGTAGAGAAAATAGAAAGAAAGTTGATTTAAAATTGTATACTTTTTTGTTAGATTTTTTAAAGAATAAAAGCTGTATGAATTTTAATAGTTCATGTAAAAATTTTAACTGGCAAGATGCAGAAAGTAAAAATATAAACTCATGAGATTTGTCAGTAAAATACTGTATTTGAATGGCATTGACATTCCTTCAGTGATCATTGTTCATATTTTATATGTAATTACGAAAACGAGAAATCAAAAGAAACTTGAAAACAAAAGTTTATAATAAAAGTTAATAAGTGCATATAAGAAGAGTCTAACTAGATGTGAAATAAGTCAGGAAATTAATAACACTGGAATGTTGCTATTTTTCAAGCAAATATGTGGATGCTAGTCAGGATCTAGTCAAATGAGTAGGGACTTTGATAACTGTGTATACCACATGTTATGTAGAGAGCAGTGGTGGGATTCATTTTTTTTATTACTGGTTCTGTGGGCGTGGCTTGGTGGGCATGGCTTGGGGTGTGTGGCTTGGAGGGCGTGGCAGGGGAAGGATACTGCAAA
>AZIM01002259.1:145714-159108 GCA_000516915.1 Ophiophagus hannah
TGCCGGGTAAGGAGTGAGTGGGCGGGGAGCATTCCTGCGGGCCATGTGGGCGGTGCAGCCNTGTGTTTCTGTGCAGCCTGGATTAATTGCGGGGGTGTTCTCTGCAGCCCACCAAAATTTTCTCACGGCCCACAGGTTGGCGACCGCTGCCTTAGATAATCCCCCAAACTGTACAAAATAATGATAGGAAATACACTAAAGCTATAATAGAGAAATGGTGGAAGTATGTTCATCTTAATATACACAGTATGAAAAAAAATAGGAAAATTTTTATTGTTGATTATTAATTTTTTTATGCCATCCTTCTCAGCAAGGCAACTCTAGGCATCTTACAGTCGTATCATTAAAATACAATATAAAACCTTAAAACAATACAAACTGCACATATAATTCAATTAAAATTCAATTAAAATTCAATTAACCAAGTTTGGAAGAAGGGAGCAAAGTTCGTGGAGGGGGAGTAATAGTTATGGTCTGTCCAATCAATTAACCACTTTCAGGATGCGACTCCCCCATTGAGGCTCTAGGCCAGCTGGCAGAGCCAGGTCTTCAAGCCCATTCAGAAGGCCAGAAGGAATGCAGATCTCACCTTGGGAGAGGCAGGATGTGACACACAGTAGGAACCATGGCAGAAAAGTTTCTTCTCCTAAACCCCACCAGCCAAAATTTCTTTACTTATGGGGTCTGCAGAATGCCTTTTCTGCCAGTGCAGGTGGGCTGGGCTAATCCCAGTGGGTTGAGCCAGTTTCTCAGATATCCTGGACCTATGCCAGAAAGCTTTGAAAGTGATAACATCTTGAATTGGATCCGGAAGCAAACTGGCAATTTACAAAATATTCATGAATATACATGAAATTTTTAAACAGTCCTGTTGAATATGTAAATGATTAAGAAACACAGTGTGGTAGAAAAATAAGAAACAGAGAGAAAATGAAATTGGCAGATATAGGATCACACTAAATCAGGGGTGTCAAACTGGCAGCCTGCGAGCCAGATGCGTCACGTGCAGGCCACGTCCATCCCAGCTACGCAAATGGGGAAAATGTCATGAAACATCACATGATGCAGTGTGATGCGAGTTGCATACCTGTGTCCTAAATGTATAAAATTTAATGGTGACTTTTCTTATAGAGAAACTATAAATAGGGTTTCACTCTGGATTTTAAAGCTATTTTTTTTTCTCATTAGCTGAGCATGCTTGTGTTTCAAATCCTTGTGCTAATGGCGGAATTTGCCATGAAATTTCATCTGGGTTTAAATGTCAGTGTCCTAAAGGATGGAGTGGACCAACATGTGCAATTGGTAGGTACTGTCTGAGTCATAATATTTGTACCTTGCTGATGAAAAACTCACTTCGGTGCTCAAAAATTTCTTGCAACTCAATTGCCATTCTCTTAGAGATATCTTGAAGGAAGTGCCCGTCTCTGTAGTTCACACATGGACTCCCTCCTTTGCCATTCTTATCCATATCATTTTTTAGATTCTTCCAATTAAAACTAAATAAAATTCCACCCAGAAATATGCCTTAAAATTATTATGGTATGTAGCTACAATACAGTGCGTAAGAATGGTAGCAATCTATCCAAGAGAGAGGGAATGAGAGAGAGAGAAGTGATTTTAGGATTGATAGGAAGGATCCTCATCAGTTTATTTACTAGAAAGTACTGTAATGCTCAACATACAGCCAGGGGTGGGATTCAACCGGTGTTACTACCGGTTCAGTGACTACGTTTTACACTGTCCGTGTGTGTAAAACAACCTTAGGCTGGGCCGCCGAGATAGCTGAAAAGCACTGCGCGCAGGTGCACAGCATTTGGAAAGCCTCTTTTTCCCTGCTTTTTCAACCTCAGCTGTGCTGCGCAAAGCANAGCTACCGGCTCTATAGAACTGAGCAGAACCAGTAGCATCCCACCCCTGCATACAGCCTTTTTCTGAATTAGTTAATTTCTTTTCTCAATGGCAGTATATGAAGTTGCATTATACAGTCCTTAACAAAATTCTAAATATGCCCATAAGTTCAAAAAGTTTGGGTGCAACTTTTTCTTTTTTTTTAAAATGTGTGTATTAAAATAGTTTATCAAAGAATGAGTAGTAATGATGAAGGGGAGAACCACAATAGATAAAACAAAGATGCAAAATGTGTGGAACTCCTTACATGCATGAACGGGCCAGTATTTTCCCTTTTCTGATTTGGTTGAGATGCTTTTTTTTTAACTTAGTAAACCCTGTTTTAGGATTTGAATCTCTTTTTATTTTTATTTTTTTACTTTATTGCCAATTTTGACAATTGTAGACAGTTCTAGAATTACATGTCAAATTAAATTACCATCTTTCTTTGCTTGAAAGATATTTTATAGTTCTAAAGTTATCTCAGACAACTGTTTCCCTCCCCAGATATTGATGAATGTGCATCTAACCCTTGTGCTAGTGGTGGTACTTGTGTTGATCGCATTAATGGGTTTGAATGTATATGTCCACAGCAGTGGATTGGGGCAACCTGCCATCTTGGTAAGTCTTAACATTTAGAAGTATCTCAAATTATTACTTCAAAAATATTTTTAAAATATTTTTACTGTCATCTTTGCTGAATTATTATTTCGCTACTGCTCATATCACTTTATAAAACAGATTGTAAAATGTTACTATCTTTTGAATGCAGGAGCCATATACTGTACTTTAATCAAAATTCATCTGTAGCATTCCTTCCTGCTATTATAGATAATTATCTTTGGCAAAACAATAGTGGCTAAATTAGGCATGTGTAAATGTTTAAGCTACTGTGTTTCACTGCAGAAAGTTTTTTGTTCCTGCTATGTGGCCATTCAGTTTTCCTTATTGCTTCATTTGCTTGACTCATTTCATGATTGTGGTATGTGCATGCTACAGGATTACTCAGAAGCATGGAGCTTTCTGTACATATGTTTGGGCAGATCCTTTTTGAATGCATAGTTCAGCCTGGAGTTAACAAAAAAAAAACAACCCCACAATTATTGTTTTGCCAGGGAAATAGGTAATAGCATTAGAGGAGAATCAGATCTTAATCTGATCTTAATGCCCCAGATATTATAATCAATTTTCTGTTGAGCAAGCGATTGAATAGTTGCATAAGAAGTAGGATAGATGCTGATATCTAACCTTTCTTTAAAAAGGCTGCATAGCCATACATTATCCCAGGTGTCCACATTTGTTGGCTATTCTGCATCTAATCCACAGTTAAGTTGTTAGTTGAAAATTTCCTAATGCAGCTTCCAGAAGGGTGATGTGCTTTGGTTTGATTTAGTTTGTTTTTTGAAAAAGTTGGAAGTAACCTTTCAGATAATTTTTATTACAGTTATTTCCCTGGATTTTATTTAAACAGTCACTGAGGCTTTCCTAGGGCAAAGAATGCAGCATCATATTGTGAATATCAGCAAACAGTAGCAAAGTAGCAAATGAAATGTAGCTGATATTTGGAAAGCATGGAAGCTTTGCTTTGGTGCAAGGGCAGTCTCTTTCTGGGTTTGTACTTCACTCTCTGCTTTTCTTCTCTTCTTTCACAGATGCTAATGAGTGTGAAGGGAAACCCTGTCTTAATGCTCATTCTTGCAAAAATCTTATTGGTGGATATTATTGTGACTGCATTCCAGGATGGAAAGGAGTAAATTGTCATATCAGTCAGTATTTAATATTTAGTGTATACACTTGACCCTAAGGGTCTCTTATTCATAGACTAAAAGCTGACAATCCTAAATTAATGCTTATGTATCATTTCCAAACCTAACTTTTCTACAAGTCTTTACAGTGACACTTTTTATCACATACTTCCTTGCATCTAAAGCCTTAGCTTTTGAATTGTGGAATGAACTAACTGAAAGTTTCTGAGAAATTACTCACATGGGACAATTTGTTTTAAACATTGCTTTGCTTTATGATTTGGACTCCTTCAAATTGGCATCACTTATAAAATTCTTATTTCCTTTCCTCTGGAAAACATCAGTTTGAATATTTGAAATTGACAAATATCATTAATTATCCTTCAGTCTATTATTGCCATTATTTTAATGATTTTCCTATTTTATCCCTAGATGTTAATTATTGTCATGGGCAGTGCCAAAATGGAGGGACTTGCAAGGTAATTTTTGTGTTATTTTATGATTCTTTGAGCAGCCTTTTAAATTTAAAATTTATCAGGACGATCATAATTGGATCCTGACAGGATTTGTCTTAACTTCACCCTTTTAATTCCTTATATCTTTGTAGACAGATAGCACTATACCAATTGTTCATGTATGGACAATACAGTATAAAGTTCAAGATTAAAATGGATAGCTGGCAGCCTTTCAAGAATATACTTTCACTAATGTACAGGTAGTCCTTGAATTGTGACAGTAATTGGGACCTGAATTTCTATCACTAAGTGTAATCACAGTCTCTATTGCTATTGATAACTGAATCCCATCAGTTATTGAGAGAGGACCACCCAGTCACAATCTGATGGTGGTTACCCAGGTTGTAAGTCCGTTCATTCAGTACCATCATAGTTTCAAACAGTTGCTGAACAAATATTTGTTAAGCAAGGGCTACCTGTATCAGATAGGCAGCCATGGGAGTCATATAAATAAATAAATTCATCCAGTGAAATCAAGGAGATAAAAGGATACATTAAATCCAAGTTTTTGATAATGTGGACTAGGTATACCGAAAGCAGTAGTATAGGATACTGTCTGACTCTTAATTGCCCCTTTTTCTAAATAAGAGGATTATTTACATCTTGAGGATTACATTATCCTCACAATGTAAATAAGACCATAAGAAAGAGTTCTGAAGTACTTCAGAAAAGATTTATTCAGGTATGTATTCCTAATGACACTACAAAGTAGAAATGCAAATAAAGATTTTAAAACTGTTAAAAAGGAAACTCAGTTCAAACCCTTAAGTGAACATTTAGAGGTTAACTGGGAATAATCTTACTAAAATATTCATTAGATAGCATTAGAGCAAACTGACTATGAAGCATTTGTATAGTAATTCTAAAAATTCAGATGCAAAATTATTGGGTAACTTCCTTCTGTGCCTTTTGTGTGGCATAGTCTCTATGATAAAGTAAAACAGAAATACTCAGTTGGGCACTTTTTTTTCTAAAAAGACCATAACGATTGTTTTAAAATAATAAATAAGCCTATGGGGTATTTACAGGAACGTATCCTTCCGGCNTCACGATCCGATCGCCCTATACGCTCCCACAGGCAGGCCCTCNTGGGAGCTCCCACCCTATAGAATCAGCTCCCCCTGGAGCTGTGGTTGGCCCCTGACCTCCACGCCTTCCACCATGACCTCAAGACCTGGCTTTTTCAGCAGGCTGGCCTGGACTGACGTGGGATGCTGGGCTAATTTTAAAATTTAAATTTTATATTAGTTTATTCAGCTTGGATTTAATTCAATTTTAATTTGTCTGTTGGTTTTGTTGTTGTTGTTGTTTTGTTGTTTTAGTATGTAAGCCGCCCTGATTCCCTTGGGAGATAGGGCGGCATATAAGTCGAATAAATAAATAAATAATACTCAAAACAATGAATCTGAAGTATAAAGGAAGCCATTAAATTACTTTTTTCTAGATATCAAACTTTAACGGCATTGAATTGCTTAGCACATTGATCCAAAACATTTTTCTTGTGGGTTTAATAGTTTCTTCTTTAAATACATGTGTTTTATCAGATTTGTTTTTAAAAACAAAGGCAGAACTTTACTTTCATAGTCAAGTAGACATTAGAGTATTTTAATCCATGGGCCCTGATTTAAAGTTATAGGAGAATCAGCCCAGAGGATCCATTGTCCCAGTCATTCTTTTTAGAAAACTTGGTGGAATTTTTTTTTAAATTGTAATCTTTTTCCATTAAAACTTTTCTGGTATTTTCTATAAATGATTTTTTTTTTCAATTTGTTCATGTAGGATGAAGTGAATGGCTATCATTGCATATGTCCTCCTGCTTTCATAGGCAAGAACTGTGAAAAAAAAGTTGATGACTGCATGAGCAACCCATGTCAGAATACAGGTCACTGTACTAACCTCGTCAATGGATTCCATTGTCTTTGCCCTCATGGTTTCTCAGGAGAATTCTGTGAGGTGAAGGATACTTTAGACTTGTTAGAATACTTGGATGGTCTGAATTCTAAAGCAACTTGAGTGCTTGTTGTTATGGATGAATGGAACAGTTCATTTACTGCCCCAGAGGAATGGCAAATTTGGTGCAAAATAGTCTTGCCATTTAAGCATAATGGGACACATAAAAGAAAGAGCCCATTAAGAGTTCAACATCACTATTTTTATTTTTCATTTTCTTTCTCCTTTTTGTTTTGTTTTCTTTTTTCTTTTTCTTTTTGGATACAACAGAAAGCTGTCCTTTCATTTCCCTCAAATTCTTCTAGATCCCAATTAAGTGATTTTTGCTTCATAGCATATGTCACCTACAGCAGTAGAAATTAATTATTGTTATAAGCCTTTTGAGGAAAGGAAGTACTTGGAAGGACACTTCTTCAGGATACTCTCAAGCTGTCATCTTTCCCTCCCAGGAGCACTATTTTTTAAGTAGTAGCATATTTGGAATATACAACAATAAGTGTGAATTTTGATTCTTTTTTTCCTCCCCTCTCTTCTTTCCTTTCCTTCCTCCCCTTCCTTTTTTCTTTTTCATACTTTCTACCACCACTGTTACAGACTACAAATCAAATTATGCATCCAGTGTTTAATGAGCATTATTGAAGTGCAGATTTGTACACCATTGCTCATTGCATTTCACTCCAGTACAATCAGGAATAGAGTTATTGATTGGAAGTATTGATCTAAATTCTATTGCCGGGAGCGGGGGGGGGGTTCATAATCTGCTTCTAATTTGAACAGGCTAATGAACTGCTAGGACCTGTCTCTTGTCTGGCAAAGGAATTGTTTCATGCAAAAATCTGGGCATCTAATACCATTCTGTCAGTCACTCTGTTTCAGTTAATACATTGGTACATAGCAGGCCAGGGTATTTTCTTTTCTGAGAAAGTCCTATACTATTCATTAGGTGTAGGAGGAAAGAGGTATTGTTATGTATTGTCTTATAACTGGATAATGTACATTCTAATATGGCTATGCTGCTATAATCACAATAATGTGTTCTAGATTGGTTTCCTTTTCGTTGAGGAATTGAGTCTGCTTTTATTGACATAAATGAGAAATGATGCTAGATTATTTCTCTTTATATTGCTTTCGGCTCGTTTGTAGCATTAGTACTAAAATAATGCCTGGCTCATTAAGAACTTTAGAAGAGGTCACCTTCATTTTTAGAGACCATTTTTTCAGGTATGCCTAAACAACTAGTATCTATCTCAGATTGGAAGACATTGTGCCATACAGCTAAGCTTGATCCAAGTTCCCACATCTTTTAGTGGAAAAAACTTATCTCCATTATCTGGCTATTTAACTATTTTAATGCTACAGTATGATTTTGTTGTGTTTTATGTGTTTGATTAACAGGTAACATTTGTGGAAAAGCAAATAGATGCTTATTTAAAACACTTGTAGATAACATTAAGATTACAGTTCCTTAGAACGATTTATAAGTGTAATTCTATATTTTTTGTAGTTGCAGGATTTTTAAAATTTGCCACCTTCATCATGATAGTAACAAATCAAGATGCTTTAAATATACACATAATGTAATTAAACAAACTTTTGCTTCTCATTTACAACAAAGATAAATAATATATTTCTACCCCAAAGCTAGATGAACTGTCAATTGAGTAACAGGGCTTGTCCATCTCTCATGAGCAAAATAAATTTCAAATTTACATCTGTTTGGCAAAAAGTAATTAAAATGGTTAGCTTGGAAATAAAATATTTTCAAAGAACCACCACCCCCTATAATATTCTCTACACTTTTTTCACCGCCCAGAATCTCAAAGCAGTTTGAAAACAATTGTTTCTGCAAAAAATAATCCTAGCAGTTCTTTTGAGGAGACAGATTGAAAAGCATCAAGCTACCTTTCTCCTTGGAAAACTTGCTAGCTGCCACATAAGAAATGGGATGTAAATGAATTTCTGCAAATGGCCCCACAAACTCCACAGAGCTTCAGATTTTATAAAAACAAATTACCTTTGTAGTGGTTTCAAATGCATAGCAGCTAAGCCATACATAAATCAGCTCAATTACCAAATACATCTTAAGTGTGAGATGCATTTTAACTGAAATTCTATAAGAAGCCTTTCAGGTAAGAATTAGGGTCTACCTATCTCTGTTTTAGAATTTAGGCTTAGTTTGATGCATAGAAAAAAGATGTATTAGAGATTGTATGTTAGAGAAATAGATTAATAACATTAATCTATTGAACTGAAATTCTTAGCAAAGTAGTGCATTCAATCAGTGTGCTTTAATCATTAATAAACTGGATTAGGATTGAAAAGATACAGGTTCAAGACTGCCTTTAGCCATGAAAATATGCTCCAAGATTTTGGATCGCTCATTCACACTCTGCCAAACTTAATCCACAAGTTTATTATGCCAATACAATGAAGGAAGATCCCCATTTAGATCACTTTGAGTTCCAGATTTATCTAGAGATTGAATACTTGATATAAATTAGAATTTAATTTCAGTGATATACCACTTCTCTCTCTTAAGTCCATAACTAAACTGTAAAAATTAGAGTAACTATCTTGTGGAATATTGTTGCAAAACTAACAATGCAGTTTAAATCTTTTGTAGATTGATATAGATCTCTGTAAACCTAACCCTTGCCAAAATGGAGCTCAGTGTTATGATCTGAGAGAAGACTATTATTGTGCTTGCTCTGATGATTACGATGGAAAGAACTGCTCTCACCTCAAGGATCACTGTAAAAATAACTCTTGTAAAGGTACTGTTTGTCCTGTGAAATGTTGACTGTGTAGCAAATGTACGAAATCTTACAATAATAGGATTCTTTCAGGAAAAATCATGTTCAGTGATTTTTCTTAATTAGTATTACAGATTTTAACAATAAGGACAAACTTAAATGCATGTAAATTTGATTTTTTAAAAATAAAATAAAATCAAAAGAGGAAGAGGAAGAAAGGGAAATAATAAGCCTCAGTCCTTCCACAGAAAGTAAATATATAAGATGAACATGAATTATTTTACTTATCCATAGAGGATCTGTAGATCATTTTTTCTTAGATAAAATTGAGATAATCTTATATTTGTTCTTACCTTGTTTGCATTATCAAACTTGCTTCCCAGCAGTAGATTGAATTCTGTTTTGAGTGTCAGTGAAACAGAAATAGTAGTGAATCACATTCTCTGTCTTTTTCTAGCCTTAGAGAACTGGGAACTATTTAGAGCAGGTTTAAAAGCTCATACATAGAGAAAATTCTAATACAGTTCAGAGTTCCTTCATATGACAGTGGTTAGCCAATTACTATTTTATATGTCATATACTAAGTACTAGCAAATAATATTTAGAATCTATCTGCTCTCTAATCCATGCGAGGATGTGTCACAAAGAGACTTTTTTGTTGGTTTTCTGCTAAATATTAGTGCAACTTAAATATGAAGACTAAATGAAATATTTTGTGTCAGAATTAAGAAACCACAGGTTTATGATGGCCTTCTCTCCTAGAGAGTAGTTTATATGCATAATTTTCTCTTATTTTTAGTAATAGACAGCTGCACAATAGAAGTCTTCACAAATGCTACTAAGAATGGCATTCGTTTAATCTCATCCAGTGTATGTGGGCCTCATGGACGCTGCATCAGTCAACCAGGAGGAAATTTTACATGTGCCTGTGAAAAAGGCTTTACTGGAGCGTACTGTCATGAAAGTATGTAAAAAAATATTATTAAAAAACATTGCTCAAGTACTTGGGCTTAATTATAAAACATTATTTCTTAACTGTTTAAAGTGATTCCATATGTACATAATAGGATTTAGAGGTCTAAGTTAGTTGAAGACTTGATCATGAGTGACTTTATGAACAGGGAGATGGGCAGGTGTCTTTGTACAAATAGCTCACTCTTGTTCTTTCTCAGTGATATCAAGGTTTTGTTCAAAAAAGCACTATGTACTGAAATGTACACTGCATGGATATAGGATATAGATGAATAGGCACAGAAAATTGTAGATCTATACTACTCTGTATATAAGATCTCCAATGTTTATGAATGGATCAGAATCTTTTGGTTGATTTTTGGCAAGAATTTCCAGCTTGTCTTGGCTTTACAGCAGCAATGATAAAATCCCTGCTGAGTGAAGAGAGCTCAGAGAGAAATAAGAAACAGAGCAGCCTGGTATCTGGTTTCCTGGCCCACAACCTGCTATTTTATACTTGGCCACATTTGATAAATAAATTTTGTAGTAAAACTTTTAAGAGACATAAATAGCATTTATAATGTGATTCTTGTTCTGTAACAAACTAACATTTTTCAGACTATGAAAAACACCACAAAGTAATAAAGATTTCACAAAGCAAGAGCCCACTTATATAGCATCTTAAATGTAGCTAGATTTTAGACTGTTTAAATAAACATTGTTACATGATAGCTTTTTGAATGAAAGAAAAAGAAATCAAGTCAGACTTATTTCATTTGAGTAGAAAAACAAAACTCAACACATGGATCTCAGTTAAGCACCAGATTAATTTAGAAAGGATCTTTTGGGGTACAATATTATTTGAAACTAATGGAACATTTGTTCCTCACATTAATTTCATGTTTGTTCTATGCTTATTAATTTTGAGTGATTGTTGAAGAATTTTGTTTAAGGTGTTTCTGTTTCTTCCAAACAGTCACTATAAAACAAACAGATAGTAATCTAGTAATTTTGTATTATTGTACTTTAGATATTGATGACTGTCTTGAAAAACCCTGCAAGAATGGTGGAACTTGCATAGACGAAGTCAATGATTTCAGATGTTTCTGTCGGAATGGCTGGGAAGGAAAATTGTGTGACATTAGTGAGTATAGCTAAATATTAATATATTTAAGTTAGCCATTGAAATCTTTTCATCTCGTAGTTTTTAGGGATTTTATTTATGATAGTGAAAAAAGAAATTTGGATTTGTATTCTTAATTCTCAAGCACATGTCAAGATATGTTATAACTAGTTTAGTTCATATTTAAAGATGCAGAAGAACAGAACTGGGGAAGAAATATAAAGAAGGATTTAAAGACTATAAAAAATAGATAAGAATGTGCATTTTTAAGAAGAAAAACCATTCCTCTATTATATGATTATATATCCTAATAAGAATCATGTATCAAACATGCTTTAAAACATTTATTAAAGTTAAAGATCAATAAAAGTCAACCAAAATAAAAAGAATTATCAAACAAAGCTGACAAGAATTTCTAGTTAATCTGAGACAGTCAATCTTACCTTGAAAACCAGTCAGACAGAATTTGATATTTTAAAATCTCACACTAAGCGAAACTTGAATTTTGGATGGTTATATGTTCTTGTTCTGATTAGTTTGTGCAGGGGTGGGATTCTACCAGTTCAGCCCGGTTCCGGCGAACTGGTAGTTACAGCGATGATTTGGCCCCGCCCATCCGCCCCTGCTCTATTCTGCAAAGCGCACGCTCATCAAACCAGTTGAATCACACCCCTGAGTTTGTGACTAATATACTTGTCTCAAATCAACAATTCTCAAAATAGAAATTTCAAATAAATTTTGCATCAGTAATAATGATGGCATTTTGTTGCAAATCTTCACTCAGTCTTTTTTATAATAGGCTGTTTACTTTGTGAACTTTTGTTGTATAGAGTAGTTGGCTTTGAATTACATCTCAAGGACTTGAAACTGGACCTTTTTCGCTCTCATCCAGTATCTTTACACTGATTCTCCACTGAGCTAGGGAATAAAGCATTTCAGTTTGGTTTTAACTTAATATACTGTACAAATCCAGCAGTTGTTGTTTGTTCAGTGCAATTTAATTAACAGAATTTAGACTTGCATCATACAGATTAAGTGGTGACCCACATTAATTTACTCAAAGTTATCCAGGGATCTATAGCATTAATGAAACTAGATTAAGTTTGGTTTAATGGATTGTTGTTTATTTATGAAGATTCTTTTCACAAACATTTTTGTTCAATTCTTTATGAATTTTACAGATTTTAATGACTGCTCACCAAATCCATGTCACAACGAAGGCCAGTGCACTGATCTAGAGAATGACTTCTATTGTGCATGCAAAAATGGCTGGAAGGGGAAAACATGTCATTCAAGTAAGTGTGTTGTAGGTAGTTTGCTGCTTAAAATACTCAAAAGTTGAAAAGAAAACTTTTAAGAATTGCAAAAAAATTGTGATAAAAAAGTAATCTACAATTAAGTCTAACAAATGAAACAATTTGAATATAGGGAAGTGTATAATAGAATACCAAATTATAAATTATAGCTTCTGTCTAGACATCATTTAAAATTAAAATTTATAAAATAATGCCATTTGAAATTATTTTCACAGATTATTTTATTTAGAAAGGGCAATGCAGCGTAATAGTGCTTCACATCAGATAAACACAAAATGGTGCTTCATATGGTAGGAGCACTTAACTAGCACTTCTCTGCAGCTCCTTAAAACAGTTCCACATTTTCCTGGGATTATGCAGCTGCCCTACATAGCTACAGCATTATCCCAAGAAGAGAGGTGTTCTTGTCTTTGAATGTGTGAAGCACTGCACCCCTGAAAAAGAAAGTTAAGTTGAATTCTAATAGGTCTAATAGTGTGGATAATCCCATGTAACAAAAAATATCCCTACCTTCTATAACAATAAATTCTATAGTATATTTGATAGGCTGCTGTAATTTGTTTCTGTAATATTTTAGGTAAGTACCAGTGTGATGCAAATACTTGTACAAATGGAGGAACATGTTACGATGATGGTGACACTTTTCGATGCTCTTGTCCTCCAGAATGGAAAGGAAGCACTTGCAATATTGGTAAGTGTTTAATCTTATATTGTCTCTAAATCGAGAGAATGATTTGGCTGAGAAGCTAATATAAGTCATCTGTTCCTTCTGTGATCTAGAAAAAGTCTTGTTATGTAGAACAGTGTACTAATGTTGATTATATTTGAGGGCGCTGTTTTGACATAAAAATGAAGGTTGTGGGGGGAGTGGAAATTGAGCTGGTTATCCTCCATTAAGGTAGAATTGAATAATCAGTTGTAAGGATACCAATCCCTTTTTGTGGCTCCAAAGCTCTTTTAATTGTCATTATTCCAAATGAAAGTTATCATTTCTCACTATTTTGAGGCAGGAAATGTATAAAAATCTGGCTCCATCTTGTCTTAATTATTTCATTTTATCTGCTTTGTTATTTTCTAATTGAAGTTTTTCATATTTTTATGCTTTCAGCCCCCCAGAATCAGATGGGTGCCAAATATATAAATATAAATAGGGA
>AZIM01002261.1:11422-25478 GCA_000516915.1 Ophiophagus hannah
GACCTGCATATATATATATATATATATGCTGCATTTTACATATTTATACTAGGATACATAATCATGGCATTTTTGCAAATATATCTTTGAACATATGTACTTCTTCTGCATCATCATGTTTTATTGTGGACACTGCTTTTTTCAGACATTTATATCCCAATTTTCTGTCAAACCTAAGTAGCTGAGTGATTAGTTTTAATACAATTACATTGAATTACCATATTTCCTTGGACACAAAACACAAGTTTCCTGGGCACTGGCCTATCCCATGGCTCTTTCCCTCTGGCATTTAAATAAATTGAAGTGAGAGCCAATGGAGAGGGAAGATCATGAAGTGGTATTTCAGAATGATTCCTCTTTCCAAGGCAAGAAGGCCTGTAAGACCCTTGTCCCTAAGGAGTTCCACTCCGTTACGTTGGAACCAGGCTAACCCAAGATTTCCCAGGAATATCAGGCTTGGTGGCAAGTATTTCTATCCCAGATGGAAAAAGATCATCTCCCACCCCCCCACTCCACCCCCAAAAAATAGCTGAAATTTTGTTCTCTATATAGAAATACTTGGCTATCCTTTTTTTTTTACATTGTCCATCCTGTATAATAATATAACAGTTACCAGCATTTCTNGAAGATTCAAGGAGAAGTATCTTCTCAAAGTCACATATAGAGACTGAAAACATTTCCATCTCTTGAACCTCTTCATGATAGAAGCCAAGGTGTTCTCTCCAGCTGGCTAGCTTTCCTGGAATACAGAATCACCTTTTGGAGTCCCAGGTGATTATAGGAGTAATGGGATATGAAGGGGAGAGCTTAGCAAGAGCATCTGCCTTATCCACTAGATAGAAAACAACCCATGAGTCACAAGGAAAAGAAATCTTCCATCATTCTGCTTCATCTCCTCCAAGCCACCAATCCTTGATCCCAAAGGACACCTAACTGTCTACATATTGGCAGCTGCTTACACAGGCATAGAGAAGAAGTTAATTACAGGAAAAAGTAAAGAAAGAAACTTCTTTGACGCATGTGCAGTAACTCAGAGACATGCGCAGTAAATCAAACATCACATGACTTCCTTATCTCAGTTGCTAGAGACGAGATAACAGTATTCTAGCAGACTCTGAAAGCTTCACAGACAAATAAAAAAAAACATAGTGACAATAGGGAATGATTTCACTATCTTTGCAAAGGTGGCACAGTCTCTTTCTCTTTCCTGAGATCAATGAGGAACAGAGCTCCCCAACTGTATTTCCTGGTGCCCATATATAGTTGCCCATACAGGCAACTATAAAATAGCAGACACAGGAAGCCAAAAAGTCTCCTAATGTGTCCAGTACAAAAAGGAATTTCTTGGGCCTTCAGCGACCAGTGTTTCCCAAAGATGGATGGTTAAGTAAAGGGAAGTATATAAACTGGGGTGCTGACCTCTATTCTCTTTGGAGAACATAAAAAAGGTAAACATGGTTCTATTCCAGTCCTATGGCAGAAACAATCTTTCAATCGATTTCAAAAAACACCCTTACATTTCCACATCCCATAACTCCACTGCTGAATGCGGAATGTCAAAACAGGCAGAACTGGGATACTGCTACGGTCTATAGCAACATGGAAAGTCCAGTCATTTTTTGTTAGCACAAACTGGGAGAAGAGGAACATGGCAAGCACATTTGTACCACTACCCTGAATTCATGGCTTATTTTCTGAATTCACATAATGAAAATTAAGTTCCAATGTGTTCAAATGATGTTTTTTCTAAGGATTGTCATCTTAAGGCAAAGCCAAATAGCCTCACATTCAGAAGGATCAGGATGTGAATGTTGTCTGATAATCTAAATCAGTAGTTTAAGCATATCCTTGAGTAAAGGAAGCAATTTATAATTGTTTATTTGTGAGTCAAAAATCCAGTTTGCGACTTCCGCTGCTGAGAAGCTTGTGTAAAAAAACAAGGTTTGCCTGAATGACATTGAGTCTGTGAAAAAAGGTAATTTGCTCAAACAATTTAACAAACACTGGTCTACATATCTATGGAGATTCTCAGTCATCCAGGCCTTGGTTTTCCCAAAGGTGCTTTTTAAAAAGGCAACTCGAGTTTGTTTTTTTTGAAGATGTTTTGCTTCATCCAAGAAGCTTATTCAGTTCTGACTGAATGGTGGGGAATGGAAGGATTTGTATTCCTTGCAGTCATTAGCTCTCTGAGAGTAGCTAAGGCCACTTGGGTGTTTATTTGTGTCCTCGGGGTGATCTGAATCAGAGTGCAAATGGGTATAGAACCTTCTTGGAACTGCTGAAAAGACTGTTGTAAACAGGAAATAGGTGATGTCATATCCCTCCCCCTCAATATGTTCAATTTTAACATAGACAGCCCCTCTTATCCCTCTTTCAAACCAGTGATCTCTCTGTCCAGAATATGGACTCTGTTGTCTTCGAAAGAGTGACTTTTGTCTTTCAAACACAGATGGACTGAAAGATGGATTGAAAAAAAGCATGGTACAACATAGAGAACAAACCTATTAGGACAAGATTCAGCAGTCCATCTGCACTTGAGTTTTGAAAAAACACCTTTGGGACTAATCTAAATATATATTTTTTCTCAAAGTAGTTTTTTTTTTTTTTNNNGACAAGATTCAGCAGTCCATCTGCACTTGAAAGAGTTTTGAAAAAACACCTTTCGGACTAATCTAAATATATATTTCTTCTCAAAGTAGGTTTTTTTTTTTTTTGGACATACAGTATAAGCTGATCAGATGCAAATTCATGTAAAAGAAAGTACAAAATACCAAATCTATAGAGTTGCATCTTAGGAAAATCATTACCTGAGGAGCAATTCGATTAACAATCTCTGAGATCTCGACTGTATGTCTACCAACTGTCAATTTCTTTTGATTGTTGCCTAAAAAAGGAAGAAGAAATTTCTGAATTGGAATAAGGGAACTCTTCTCCCTAAAAAGCAGGCCAAGATTAGCTAATGTGCAAGCACACTGTTTCCCAATGAAGAAATACAAAAATAGGACAACAATTAAATATTAAAAACAACCACACTACAACAACCAGAACTTATAATGAAGACATCACAGCACTCAAGAAATATGCTGCAGACTAGCACAAGATAAAATAGCCTCAAAAGCCTTGGAAAAGGTATCTGGATTCCATGATGTTTATACCTGCAAAGCTCAAAATANACTCTATAGAAGGAAAGTTTGAAAACGTCAGACAAAAAGAATATTGAAGTCTTTGAACTTTGGTATTGAAGAGGACTTCAATGTGATAAAATGTGAGGAGCCAAGGAAACAAATAATGGATCATTGAACAAATCAACCTAAAGAATTTCTGGTTTTTGTTATTTTGTGTGTGCTACACAGTCACCAATGTCAGGTGGGCAGCTATAAAACTTAATAAAAAATCCCATTTACCATTACAAACCTATTAGAGTAAGGAAAAAACAAAACAGGAAAAGGACAGTAAAAATCATTAAAGTAAGCAAGGCCTGTTTCTATTTGGCAAACTTAACAAGCTTAATTCCTGGCAGGACAAGCTGGGGAGAATGTTTTGTATTAAGGTTCCACCACAAGTTGACTCACTTCACACTGGAAGATGGGAGTTCAAGAGTAAAGCAGTGAAGTCTTTAAAAGTCTACACAAGTATATTAAACTGCAGACTTTTTTGGACAACCTGCTCCTGGACAATAGCATGGACATTACTAAATTATAAGTATACAGTTATACCCTGTTTTGGAAATGCTTTAATGGAAAATGGGCTCAAGTATTTATAAAGATATAGGTTACTATAGTTTAGCATCGTGTATAGTTAGGATGTTCTAAGATTTGTGAACACACATTTTGAAAGATAAATTACTTAGAAAATATTTTAAATATAACAATAATTACCTAGTTTATATGTTGTAGGTGATTGAGGATCCCAAAAGATCTCTTGCTGCATGTCCAATTCATTTGTAGGAGAACTGAAAGTAGGCAGCTGTGATCTGCTCACCTGAGTTCTCTTTGGTGTCTTATACGAAGACCTTTCTATGAAAAAATGTAAAACAAGCAAAACATCTACTCAAAACGGACATGTATACCCACTTTATGAGCTTTGGAAAAATGAAACTATGGAAGTTGTGAGAAATTATCTAGGCAACTGGTGGCCAAAATTGCTCCCAAGTGTTTGGAGTTCCATGCCAGTTGAACAAGTCCTGATGAGAAAGGCTTGCTTGGCTACCTACATTTGAGTTAAAGGAGATAAGATTGTGTGGCATCAGCTCCGCCACCTGCAATCTGGATCCCTATCCCTCCAGATTAGGGAAAGCTTCTAGTACTTAGTCATGAAGCTGGAAAATGCATCCCTGGGAGACCAGTCTATGCATCCTACCTTGTTTAATCCAGCAATTCTGGATTAACCTGTTTCAAACATCCCTTTCGTGGGAGAGTGTTAAAAAGGTGCAGATAATCCTAGAGGAAATGGATTATCTAAGCCCCATTTCATTCACATTTCAGGCCTGGGCATGGCACTGAAATATTAATTTTATTTATGGGTAACATCTGGCAAAACCAAGGTTGGTGTGATTCTTCTGGAGCTGCTTGATTTCTCAAGTCTTTGATAATATTTATCACAAATATCCTTTTAGACTGTCTTTGAAGGTTGGGAAGAGAGCACTATTTTGCTATAGTGCTTTTCCTCCTTATAGTGGAAGTGCTAATCAATGCTTATGGGAGGTACAGCTGTGTGATACTACAAGACTTAATGTTCCTGAAGAAAAAAAGCCTTCATTTTGTAGTTCATACAAAGATATGTCTTTGGAGATCCTTGCAGACCCATAGGATAAGAACTTTTTTCTGAAGCTGTAATAAGTGCAATGCCTTTAACTCCCCCATTTAAAAGTCCTACTTGCAGATCAAGTAGGAAAAAGTGTAAAGATCCTAGAAACAATGGGAAACAAGTATTATAAATTAGGAAAGTATTGTTAACAGGAGGGTGGAGGTGGGGAGAGGGACCATGGATTTAAACGTGGTACCCGATCGCCAACCTTCCTGTTACCTCCAGGTGCTTCTGATTACACTTCCCATCAGTCCCAGCTGGCGTGGGATGCTGGGAGCTGCGTTCCAAACTCGCTACCATTCCTTGGGAATAAACCACGGGAGTCAGTGCAAAATTATACTTTTTGCTCAGGATGAAGCTAACGTGACGCGCAGGCAGAGGAGCCGCGTTGCCCAAAGCTGGGCTGAAAGGTGCAAAATGCCAAGGACACACAGGGGGGTGGGGGAGGCTTCTCACCCTCTGCTCTGTTTTCGCTACAGGGACTCTCGCCACGTTGGGAACTCTCAACAGCAGCTCTTCGTCTATTACTCCGCCTCGCCGGGCTCGTTACCATCAGCTTTTCAGTTACCGATACCACTTGCCGCCGTTTGTTTGCCATGGAGGAGTCCGTCCGCCACCGCCGCCTCCATATCGCACTAAACCGTTTGCAAAGCCGCCATCTTTCTCAGAGCGAAGGAGTACTCGCTGATTGGCTGAATCGGATCCTGCGGAAGCGGGGGATTGGCCGCACTCGCCTTAAGAGGAAAAAACGAAGAAAGAGGCGTGGCCTCCTAAACACGCGCGGTTTGGTATTGATTAAAGTGGCGGCTCTCTAGTTTTTCCCCGCTTTGATCGAAGAGAGAATGCCCGCTTAGACCGAGGATGCTGTGAGTACAGTAATTAGGGGCTTTAATAGAAACTTGGTTGTCGAATCAACTGCAGAGGGGACTGCTTGTCAGCCGCGAGAACCTAGCACTCAACCATGCACTTACGTTTCAGAATATCTTTCTTATGAGAAAAATAACAAGAGGAAGGCAACATCCTACATACTCCGACTGAGTGCCTGCTGCTGGAAAGCGCTAACCATGTTTAAAAACTAGTTTGCTGGATTAGAAGGGTGCACACGAACTTGCATACATTTTTGTAAACGCCACTACAACTTTTCCCACCCCCCCACCCCCCCCCAAAAAAATCCTGTGTAGGTTTTAACTAACATTGAGAAATAATGTGGTTTTCTGGCATATTCTTGCATACTTTAATTGATGATTGGGTTTCTTTGGTTTAATTACTTTTTAATTGTATGATANGTTTAATTACTTTTAATTGTATGATATTGTATTGTTTTTATAGTTGTACGCCGCCCCGAGTCCTTTGGGAGATGAGGCGGCCTAGAAATCCAATAATAAATAAATAAAAATAATAAATAAATATCCCAGTTATCATTCCTAAAACTCACTTAACAGTCAAAGTACAAAAGGGAAGTGGTTTTATGCCGCCGGAACTCCAGTAAGGATAACTTTCCATGCATCTGTGGTTTGAGTTATTCCCATTCCACTTGCCCCCCCCCCAAACCCTGATGTAGACACAACCCTGTTTTTATAAAGTATATTTCTGAAGGACGTATCAAGATTGTATTTTAAAGATGATGTGGTAGTTGTAATTCTCCTAGTGGAGAGCAACAGTGGGTTTTTTTTTCCCCACCAAATGTTAGTTTTCTGAACAAAAATTCCATTTTGTGCATCTGATGAAATGAACTGTGGTCTGTTAGGTGGGGGTCAAGGGAAGAGGCAGGACTCTCAGCTAGTGACAAACAGCTCTTTATTTGGTAGACCGGTACAAAGAAGTGAAGTGGCTGTCCAGCAGCTCCCTCTTTTNCCAGCCAATGAGGTTCCTCTAATTTCCCACCGGCAGAGCAGACCAATCATTTTAAATTATTATATTTTTCCCGCCCCAGAAAGGCGGGGACTGGAGGGAAACCTTCATTCCTTGGTTTCCCTCCTTATTAGTATATTCAACACCGTCCATGAATGCTTATTTTGTTACCTGTCATGTGCCCTCAAACCTTTCTTATGAGAGACAAATAGATTGGATAAATAGTCAACGTAAAATTGTAGTAAGCTTAAAATGATAATTACTATGGAAATTAATGCAACATTATGCATATTTATTAGATTTTTATCCCGCCTTTATTGCTTTATAAGTAACTCAAGGGGGTGAACATACACAATACTCCTTCCTCCACCTCTTTTTCCCCACAACAACAACCCTGTGAGGTGGGCTGGGCTGAGAGAGAGTGACTGGTCCAAAGTCACATAGTTGGCTTTCATGCCTAAGGTGGGACTCGCAGTCTCCTGATTTTAAGGCCAGCCTCTTAGCCATATACCAAACTGGCTTTCCTGCCTCCATTTTTCCCCCTCAACAACCCTGTCTAGGATGTCAGGCTGAGAGGAAATAACATGTCCAAGGTCACTCTGTGAGATTCTATGCCCAAGATTTTATTATGACATAGGAACCAAAACTGTAATCCGTTTGTTTGTGAATTCATGAGAAAAATAGTTATTCTGGCAAAAAATGGAGAAAATTTTCATTAGACAATTACTTGCTTTATGCGGTGAAGTGTTGTATGGGTGCAGACTAATGGTAGAATCTGCATTTCACAAATTCTGTGACTGATTCCATAGAAGTCACCCCAGCTAAAGGTATTAATGATTTTTTTAGGTTCAGAACAAACGTATAGACTAACACTGTGAATCTGATGAACAGGATTTTAAAATATAAGTTTAGATATGAATTTGAGAAATATAATGGTTTCTCCCCCCCCCCAACATTTACAAATTGGGAGGGCCCAAAATGTTGGTTAAAAAACCCCACATTTTGAATTCGTTACATAAGTGTCTGATGGAGGGAAAGAAACTTTCAAGGTTTCATACAACAATGATTTTGAAGGAGATAAATTTTATAATCGGCTTCCTTTTGTTATATGTTGCTGGGTGGAAAACAGAAGGCAGCATTGTTTATTATACTAGGATAGGATTTCATGGCTGATACCTGCTTAAAAATCGGCTTTCTAGACCACAATCACTAAACACTGAAACTCAACACTGTCCAATGGTATTAGGTTAGTTCACTGCCTAGAGAGAGAGAGCTAAAGAGAGAGAAAAGTGAAGGAAAATATAATAATAATGACAATAATAATTCAAACAGACTACTACTACCTGCCACACAACACCCCTTATGAACAACTGTTGATAAGAAAGACAAAGTGAATGGAGACAGCAGAAGAGAAGAGAGAGAACTGGGGAGAATCGCACAATATAAAGACCTGTAAATAGAAGAACTGTGGTAAAAGAAAACAAAGATAGTTCGAACAGTAATCGTGTCTTGGTTTCAATTCCAAAACCTCTGGAGCACCACTTGAACACCCTCCGGCATTGACAAAACCACCATCAGTCAATTGCAAAAGGTAGCTTTACTTGGGACAGTTTACATCCGGCAATGATACCTTTAACGCCGTCAAACAAAATCTGCCTATCCCAGATCCTTAGGAGGGACTCGATAGGTGGATAAAAATGCCAAATTCAGCCTAAACACCTGACTGACTCTACAACCAAACTTAATAATAAATCACAACCAAATTATTTTCTTGCTTTGAACTGTATAAAAGTAATTGGAAGACACCACTCTGGATCTTGGTTCCTTTTGCTGGAGTACTCCAATAAAAAAAGATGAAAATGCCATTCCTTGTGTCTGGTGGTCTTTATTCGCTTTGGAGCAAGGCTAGGATCCATTTTGGGTACAACAAAGGGGAACCAAATAAAACTTCAGGGGATCAATAGCTGAGGCAGGTGCTATAAGGCCACCAGTCAACTCCAGGATTTAACCCAAATCAATTTTATTGAAGGCGCCAAAGGAGACAAGTCCTACACCAAATAGTTTTTTAAAAAGATAAAATACAATGTTACCGCTATTCCAACTACAGCTAAACAACTCAACGTCCAGGTTTGCCCGAGGCCACCCCCTCGTACAGGACTCCAGTTAATCCCCCAAACCCATAATCTCTTCCCCCAATTCAACAGAACAACATTATTTTCCTTTATTAGCTCTTAGAGGTCAGGTGACTCACTTTGGGCATATGACTGATTTGTTTTTTGAAGGACCAGTTCATATCAGGTAGATTAAAATTGTCATTGGTGACAAGTCTTAAATAGCAGCAGGAAGACCCCCAAAATGATGGTTTGGTACAAAGAAAATTCTTGTAATGATTTCAGCAACTTCATCTTGCAGTTTCAGCATTCTTGTCATCGTCGGTAGATAAAATTTTATTAATGCTTAATTAATCCATATTAGAAAACTTGAAACTCAAGAGCAATATAATATAGATTTACCGTTTTGTAAAATCTACACTATTTTGTGTAAGAGGGGAAATACTTTAGAACATTACTTTTATATGTTGAGAATGTACCAGCTGGGAAGTGTTCTTATGGAATTAGTACTTGGTCAGAGTGCTGCTGTGGAGCAAATTAAAATGTAACACAGTATGATCCTTATACAGTGATTAAAAATAAAAATGTCCATTCAGATGCCACGTTCATTTCATCCCTAGAAGAACAGAGGCCCCTAATGGTGGCACTGGGAAATAACACAGGCAATGCATTTAGGATTTCGATGTAGAAATGAAGAAATTAACAAGTGGAGATGCTTCTGAAATTTTCATATGGGTTTCTACTCAGAATTGGGATTATTCAATTATTCATTTTCCTTTGGAAGGGGAAACTGATATTTCCAAAACTTTCCATTCCTCCGTTAATAATTTTGGAGCAACTGGACATTGTGGCCCTTACTTTATATTCTTTCACCCACACTTTGTTGTTGATGTGCTTTTGCATGCATGGGCAATTTCGTATAATTGTGTGGATTAGTTGTGTTGATATGTTTTTTGCACAGTGTTTGTATTACTATTTTGGAACATAACTGCATAGTAAGTGAAACATTCAAGTGCTATTTTGAATCGTATTCAAAAGTTTGGGTGCAGTCAGAATGCACCTCTCTCTTCCCTATAATCTTTCCCTTAACTCACATACTCCAAACATGCCATCATGTTTCTCCCAAGTCCCCCAGTGATTTTTTAAAAAGCCCTTCCAACAATCCAATTCTTAGATTCTTGGTCTGTTCCTATTTTATTTTTTTTCTGCTTTTACCATCTTCCATCCACCCCTAGCCTTGCTCACTGTCAGGTGAGTAATATTGACCTCAATAAAGTCTGAACTAAACAAACAATGTGCTCCACTTATTTAGAAATCTTGAAGCTTTGATGTTATGTGTAAAGGCACTAGAATGAGCTGATGGATGTGCAATACATTGGCCTTCTGGCTTATGAACATTTGTGGATAATCCTCAAAGCGTGTACTAGGAAAGATATACCTCTCAGGGATCTCATACCTTCACTGGCTTCTGTAGCATCCAGGGCTATCAGGATTGCAGTAAGCAAGTTGTCAGCTAGCTGTTACATATAACATAATTTCCTACCAAAGTGCAAATAAATGTGTTTAAAAAAAAAAACCATGGAAAAAAGAAGGGGGGGAAGCTGAAAATTCTGGCCCCATCCCTAATGAAGTTCTAGTGTTATCACCACATCTCCAGTGAGCTTCCACATGCTAAATAATGAAGAGGAGGCACACACCTGTCTCAAAACTGTAGCATATCCCTATGAGGAGGAGGAGGATGACCTCAAACTAATAGGAGATGTTTCCAGATGTTCCCTGCAGCTGAGGATCCAGGGCACACTGATGTCTCTAGGATCTGATGAAATGTTTTGCCAATCCAAGCACTGAGATGTTGAAAAGGAAAATCAATTTTCTTCCTGTCAAACCTAGGGATGGGTTGTCTCCTGGCATGAAATAGGGTGTTATATCTAAGTGGGTGTTATCCAAGCCCAGTTCTGAAATTCAATTCCCATTACATTCCTGAGAATCTCAGGAGCACAGTGAGCGTCCAAATACTTCTTCTTGACTTGCCACTCCTTTTCCATCCAATTATTCAGCAGTGTCAGGGCCATAGGGAGGTCACAGCCTCTCTGTGATGTTGGTATGTTCTGGGTTGTTTATTCTGACCGATTCCATGGTCCATGGTCCATGGTCCACCCTATCAGGAGTGGCTCAGGAATTTGTTGTTACCATAGCAACTACCGAGTCTATTGTGAGTTATTTCTGGCCCTACCCATTCTGCTGGATATAGTTTTAACTAGATAATGTTATCTAGATGCCCCATTGGATTATTGTTTCAGAGATATTTCCTTATATCAACAAAAATAAAAAACAACAGTGGGAACAAGAACAACTTCCAACTTCCTGCTAGCTTCCCCACTGGTTTTCCTTGTGGAAACCTCACAGGGTACATTGGAAATCTCTTTTTTCCCTTTCTGTTTCTTCCTTCTTTCCTCTTTCTTCCTTCCTCCCTTCTATTCCTTCCTTCATTTCTTCCTTCCCTCCCTTTATTTCTTCCTCATGACTACTTTCTGTTCCTTCCTCCTTCCCTCCTTCTCTTTCCACCCTTCCCTCCCTCCCTCCTCCTTCCTTTCTTCTTACTGTTCCTCCCTCCCTCCCTCCCTTTTCCCCCCTCTCCTTAGAAATTCAGTTGGNCCTCCCCCCCTCCCTCCCTTTTCCCCTCTCTCCTTAGAAATTCAGTTGGCTTCCCCATTTACTTTGTTTGTGGGAAGCTTTCAGGGGGAATGTCAGTGGGGAAGCCAGCTGGAAGTTGCAAGTTTGAGGCCAGTAGGCAGGTAAGTGGCTGCTGCCATGTGGAGGAGGGAGCAAGGGGGTATGGGTCAAGAAGTCTACAGGTATGAACAAAAGATGCGATGGGGGTTGTGCAGGGTACATGGGTGGCTAGCATGGGTCAGGAGGATGCATGGGGGTGCGTGAGAGATGCCATGTGATGTTAGGTAGGGCATGTGGGGGGGCAGTGCAAGTCAAGCATGTATGGAGGTTGCGGGGCTGTGTGACAGGTGTCAGAGACAGTATACAAGAGGGCATCATGGGTTGGGAAGGTTTGTGGATTTGCCCAAGAGGTGCCATGTGGATCAGAGAAATGTCAACCCTGAAGTGGACCTGGCTGAGGCCATCTTTGTGGTTTCAGGGTTGACACAAGGCTGAAGAGGGGATAGGGAGTGAGGAAGAGTTAACTGGGGTTTTGCAGTCAAAACAAAAAGGTTTTCCTGTGGGAACCAAGGACATTCCAACAAGTGGCTGGGAGCGGAGGAGTGAAATAACCAAGCAACCAGCCAGCACCTCTATTGGATAATGTGACTGATGACTTGGGGGAAGGGGAAAACTTTCAGAGTGGGTTTTCATCACTTGTGCCAATATGATGTATCCAATAAATTTGAGGAATCTATCTGCCTCGGAGTTCTGTTTTCAATGGGTGCATTACTTGGAGTGCTGACATGGTGGGTGTTGTACTATATGGGTTGTGAAGGCACATGGGAAGGCGATGTAGGTCAAGGGAGCATTCAGGGGGCACCCTAGACCAGAAAGGATGCATGGGGGTCCTTTTTTTCCTGTTTAATCCTCTCTATCCTTCCCTTCCCAGGAGACAGATAAGTGGCTGGTGTTGGAATGTTAAAAATGAGTTACTCGTGATTGCATCAACAGCCTGCAGTGCTGAAGCAGCCCCAACTAGTAATTACCCACTGCTAGTACTGAATTTAGAAGTAGTTGAGTTTAGAAAAATTGGGCAACCTGTAGCCTTTGGTCTAATTTCCAATGGGGGTAGTTTCAAACATTTTCTGCAAAAAAAAAGACCAGTTTAGGTTTTTGATATGTGTCTCTTTTCTGCCACCTGCTATTTGGGGGAGAGTTAAAAGTTGGTTCAACTCCCACTAGTTCTGCTGGCTTAGACTCATGGAAGATAAATCCAACACATATGGAGTATACCAGGCTAGGAAGATTCTCTGATGAAAAAGAAATAGTACAAACACAAAGTATTAGATCTGATTTCAATATTAGTAAGTAGTAACCAAGTACCTTGAAGAGTTGTGTTGTCTATATTAAAAACACGTAGCTATTTTCTTTAACACTCTAAAAGTTGATCCACAATTTTTTAAAGAGTTTTATATTTGTCTCCAAGGACACTTCCTGACAGATAAGGATTATTGTATTTTTCTCACCTGGTGAGGCCTTTCTTTCCTCTGTGGTCTTCTTTAGGAATTAGCTCAGTTGCAGACACATCTCTTCAACAATTGAACAACTGAAACTTGGATATCAGCAGCATCATTGTTGAGCTCAAGGTTCAATGTAAAGATAAACTGAAGTAGGGCTGAGGCAGAATCCTGGTATCAAAGGAAGATGAGAGCTCAAAAGGATAGGAAAATTAATTTCAAACCATCATGAATTTCAGGGATTTGGAAATACTGCTGGCTTTCAGGATTTGCTAAGATATAATGTCCCTTATTTATTTTTAGGCAGAAATAGCAGAGTTAGGAACCATAGACTCTGGGCTGCATTGTCATGGAAGAAGAAAAGCTCTTGAGATGGTAGCATGTATTACTTCAATTTTATTACAGTATGTTAAGTTGCCATTGTTTGTTTGGGACATTGGGGGAGAGGTGGAGGTTGCTAAATTCCACTTAATGGCCCTGGGATAACTGTTAGACTATCACTCCATCTTTTGATTTGACATTTAACATTATGTTACACGATGGTTGGAACAAATTTATAAAATTTGCATTGGAAGTTGCCAGTTTTGAAGCTCAGTCAAAAAAAAAAAAAGCATCCATGACCATTCATTTCCAAAAGAATAGCCACATTTTCTCAACAATTCTCCCTCAGAGAATAAAATTCCTGTAAGAGAGTTGAATTAAATTCAGCTTAGGACCGTGATGATGAACCTATGGCACGTGTGCTGGAAGTGGCACGCAGAGCCACTTCTGCCAGCACGCAAGAGGTCACCTGGAAGAGCCTCACTGCGCATGTGCGCGCGCCGCCCACCCGCCAGCTGATTGTTGGGTATCTGGCATGCATGCGCGGGGGGGCGCAGATGCATGCAGAGATGCGTGGCGTGCGCAGGGGGTTGCGCGTGCATGCGCAGGGACATGGGGAGACCTGTGCGCATTGCCTTCTGGGTGCTGACATGCAAGCGTGCACGCAATTTTCGGTACAGGAGCCCAAAAAGGTTAGCCACTACTGGCTTAGGAGGTTTTCCTCTATCTTGTTCTTTCACACAATATGAAGAATCTGCAGAACTTTTTTTTTCCAGCCACGTGTGGATTTTAGTC
>AZIM01002261.1:37217-47603 GCA_000516915.1 Ophiophagus hannah
TAAACTAAACTAAACTAAACAAACAAGCACAGCTCCTTTCTCATGCCTTGTTGCCAATAGAAGAGTTGTTCAGAAATGCTAAATTAATAGTTCTCACTTTATCTTCTCTAAGGTGAGAGAAAACCTGAGGGTTCCAACAGAAATGTCTCTTCACAGATATCTTGGCTGATCGCTTTAGTTTTCCTGACTTCCCTGAAGGAGACTGGAATGACATGCAACTTCTTCCTCTGGTTCCTATCAGGGGAAAGAGTTATCAAAGCTCCCCAGGTTTGAAGTCAAATTGGTCTACGTTCTTATAGAGGTAGTCCTCACTTGTTGACCATTCACTCAGCGACCATTGGAAATTATGTCAGCACTGAATGAGCAGAACTCATGACCAGTCCTTGAAGTTCTGGTCATTGCAGCAACCCCACAGTCATGTGGTTGCAATTGGGGTGCTTGGCAACTATCTCATAGTGATGAGGGTTGCAGCATCCTGTGATTAAGTGGTCACCATTTGTGACCCTCCTGGTCAGCCTCTCGCAAAGCAAAGTCAATGGGAAAGCAGCCGGCGAAAGTTGCAATTTGCTCTGGTAAGTCTTCCTATGCACCACCTTGTGCCCTCCTTCCCTCAACTTCCCCGTGCTTGCACCCACTTGCACTACCACACCCTCCTTCCCTCAGGTGCCCTGCACTTCTACCTGGTTGCACCATGCCATGACCTTCTTCCCTTCGCTTCCCTACACTCAAATGTACTCACACCACAGTGCACACTCCTTGCTTCCCTGCACTTTTACATGTTTGCACTGTGCCATGCCCTTCTTCCTTTGGTTTCTCTGCACTCATACATGCTTGCACGGCATTGCACTCTCCTTCCCTCAGCCCCCTTGCACTCATACATGCTTACACTGGCCTACACCCCCCACCCCTTGGCCTCTCTGAATTCACTGCGCACTGGAGCACCCCATCGCCCAACTCACTTGTGGCCTGTGCCGGGCTTCCCAGGACCTCTTATATCCCTTTGGGGTACTCCTGCACGCTTTACCTGGGATTCCAGGCACTTCCTGCTTAACAATCTTAACATATCTTGGGGTTATGATGGCAACTGGGGCTGCCTGGACTGTCATCACTAAGCAAAGCAGTCATGTGACATTGTGTTTTACAACCACATCACTCAGCGATGGCAGTCCTGATCCAATTGCTGTCCTAATCTGAGGACTACCTGTACATGGCAAGAAAATAACATGAAAAATAAATGCAGTGAAAGAGTTCAGTCTTCTAGACATAATACTCGTGAATCTCCCTCTCTTTCTTTCCATGTAGTTAGGAATTACATAAGTGTGAAAGCTTATATGTTTTCCCCCCCAAAGTACCAAAACAGGCATTTTCATGATGTTATAATACTATAATAATGATGTCATATCATTATCGCTATAATCCGCTGAAGACTTGACTGGGCATGGGCCACCTGGAATACAAAGGGATTTACATCAGGGGAAATGTGATTTCATTGCAAATTTGCTGACTGCTTATGTGAGATTCCTAAGATTAATATGCTTCTCCTTCCCTTTTGTTCTTTTATCTTGAGGGTAAGTGTTCTTTGTATGAGAGAGGCTTGCTTGTAGGTAGAGGTGGTATTCAGTAGTTTTCTGACCAGTTCTGGAGAACCAATAGTGGAAATTCTGAATAGTTTGGAGAACCGGCAAATACCACNAAAAATTTGAATCCCACCACTGCTTGTAGGTATTTTATATGATCTGGCTATTGTGTTTGTCTGGCTATTCCCTGTGAAAAACTGACTTGTTATAGCTTCTCTTGTTTCCGCTTTATATCTTGAGCCGGCAATGCGGAGCATCCCCTACCAAATCTTGCAGAATCCAATAACTACAATTTATTTGAAGATGAAAGCCTTGCCTCTCCTTTAAAATCCTAGAAAAGCCCATTTTCACTATCAAAAATATAAAAATATACACCGTGACACAAAATTTGCCTCTTTGAAATTTGTACCCATCATATCTCCACTTAGGCTTAGAGGTGTCCAGCATGAATGAAGAATTGAAATGCAATCTTTGCCTCTTTCTGTATTTTTTGTTAATAGCAATTTTAATTAAAAATATGATTATAATAATAAAAACTAAAAGAAACAAAGGGAAAAAGAAAAAATAGAAGGTGCAGAATAGAAAGAGGAAAAAGAGAAAATACTGTAAAGAAAAAGAAAAGAAAAGAAACATATAAAGAATTAACTTCCCCCTTCATCACACGTATAAATAATTTTAGTAATTTATCACCTTCTCTTAAAATACAGTGAATTATCTCTTCTTCCCATATGCCATCTCTTATCTATAAATAAATCCATACAGCCTTGTTGTTTCAGTCCTGATGTTTTTTTAAAAAGTCCATTAAGGATTGCCAGAGATAACGTATCTATCATAAATTAAAACAAATATAGGTCTCCCAGGATAATGTTGCAGGATCCAATCTGGTTTGGTCATTGGGACCAGAGTTTAGTCTTCCGAGCTTTTGGATTCATGCTCTGGAGTTCATCACCAGGGAACTTCTTTCTACTGGAATGTCACATTCTGGAGAGACAGAGAAGTTCCCTGAGAGGAGCATGGAGTCCAAAAGCTCAGAAGACAACCTCTGGTCCCAATGACCAAACCAGATTGGATTCTGCCACATAGCTATTTTAATCTCGATCAAATAAATGAAATTTATATTCTTCCTTTTACTTGTAACAATCTTGATTTTTAGTCCTTTTAAGTAATGTCATAGAACTTGATTTCTTAACATTTTTCTTTGTCCTTTCCTCACAAAATTCTTCAAAGCTCTGACAAGCTTCTTTTGTAAATCCAATGTAGGAAAATTATCCAGGTCACTCTCTTGAATTGTTATTTGTACAGCTGGGTCCTTTTGTGTGTGTAACATCTTTCTCCATGGTACCCTCAGGGTAGGGGTGGGGGGCTGCCAGACTTCAGTTACATAGTGCCCACCCTTATTAAGATTTCTATGAGAGATGTAACTTCAATTGTCTCAAGTTAGAAATATTCTGCGCCTTCTCAGAAGCCAGCCCTGAGCTCTGAAATGCTTTTCTCTGGAAACCTGGAGAATATTAATGATGCCTAATAGTTAAGAAAGATTTGAAAATAAAATATTTCAGTCAAGTTTTTACCCTCACCTGGAATTTGAATATTTTTAGGCATTTTACCCTGCTGCTTATATCATTTGGGAAGTGCTTTCACACATTTAGTCTTTTTTCTTTTCTTTTTACAACTGTGTAATTCCCTAATTCAGGTTAGAGTCAGGGCGACCGAATGAAACTGATGCCCTTCCTGATGCCTACTCAAAGTTCGCAGCAGATATTTTCTCTTTGAGCCCTGAGAGAGAAACCCTCTGCTGCTACCTAGGATTGAACTTTCAACCTTATGAATGGGGGGACAGCACCCTCACCACTAGGCCACCATGTCACTCTAATTAATTATAGGAAGTAATTAACTTTTTATAATGTAATGAACAGATAAAGATGGGGGGGGGAAATACTTAGAAAGAAGACATGAATGGATAATAGTATTATATCACCAAAGGAGTAATATGGAAATAATACTTGTTTTGTCTCTCCATCCTCCTTCCAAAATAATAAAATGTTGATTCGATAGAAGCACAATCTGAATCCTCACATACCATGTGATATTTTCCAGTTCTGCCAGACAGATATTTTTCTTGCTGGAACAATGTTATGTGCATTAGAGATCTGCATATTTTGAGACTGCTCCAGAAATCTTTTGGGACTTGAAAAAAGGCTGTAGTTGCTCCTTTAAATCTGGCATTAATTTTAACGAATTGATTCCTTGGAGAATCTAAAGTGTCTTTTCTCTGCATTTGTGTGAAAACCTGAAAAGAGTTAGGCTGTTTGAACAGCGAAGAGCTGTAATGTTCACGAGAGTGCAAAGCACTTCTGAACTGTTTTTGAAGTGTGCAGAGCTTCAAAATACAATTTTGTACAATAGCAATAGACTGATGAAAAGCGAAACAAATATTCAGCTCTTTACGTATCAATGCAGTGTTGTCTAGAGCTGGAAGGCAAAACAATTGGCTGTATAATACTTCAGCCTGCAGATAATAGAAATTTGGTAAACAGATCTGGGAGCCTGTAATGGAGTCTCTGAATCTCCTTTGGCTATTGAGTCACTAATGTTTACCTTATTAAACAGTTGTTGGCAAAATTTGCAAAAGCAGGACTTCTTGCAGGTCCCAGGGATGAAATTCGTTGTGGGAGAGGAGCCATTACCGTCTAGGCAGAAGTTCCCCAAGAGATTTTCCATTTCCTTTTGATTCTATAATGTCTCTTGGTGGGAATAAAAAGGAAGCAAGTCAGGACAAAATCCTCCAGCTTAGCAGATAATTATGCAGACAAACATAACAATTACAAAGATTCTCCTCTGAACCCCACACGCAGTTCTGATCCCATGGATGTCATAAGGATTGGGCGGAGAAACCGGAGAAGAACAGTTGCAGTACCAGCATAATCACCAGAAAAGGCAACTTGCTCTCATGTGTGGTTGGTTATTTCTTAGTTCTTCAGGCCAGGTTGAGGAACATCTGTGTGACATTACATATGAAGCAGGAGAGAGACGATCAGACCTCCTGACACTTTGGAGGAGATGTTGGGGATCTTGATATACAATACATACAAAAAAAGGCAGGGCTTTGACAATGCTCCTGTAACTTTTTTTGACCCCCTTGCCCCCATCCCAGTGCCAGTTCCTTATTGCATTGGATATATATTGTTTGAATGGTACTATATCCGTGATGGCGAACCTATGGCATGCATGCCAGAAATAGCATGCAGAGCCATCTCCGTCGCCATGCAAGCCGTCACCCCAGAGCGGGTTCACTGTGCAGGCGCGCGCACCGCCCACCCACGAGCAGATCATCAGGTAGCTGCCATGCATGTGCGGGGGGCAGGGGCTTGCAGGAGACGTGCACGCATGCACAGAAACATGTGGCATGTGTGGTGGGTTTGCGTGCGCATATGCAGGGGGTATGGGAGGCCTGCGTGCATTGCCTTATGGGTGCTGGCAAATGCGCGCACACACTTTTGGCACGCGAGGATGGAAAGGATCACCATCACTGTACTATATTGATTGTACAGTAATAATTCATATGCCTGTAGCATACCTTTATCTTCCATTTGCTATTACTGTGTGTCTCTGTATCAGGCTTGCTATGTTTATTGCATTCAAATAGTAATTAATATGCATTTCTCCCTCTCTTCCTGTGCTTGTTCAGTAATAGAATGTTGGTTGAATTGATTAGCTTTGCATAATCTCTACTGAATGTTGAATCAGAATATACAGCCCTGACCGGTTATCATTATTATTAGTTTTATGAAGCAAACTATCTTTCAGGCTAATGTGTTTGTTTCTAATCCTGTGTGTGTGTCCCTCTCAGGAACAGAACTATAGTAATCTCAATATATTTTGAAAGTAAGGTGTGATAAGAACAAAGAGCCTGGCTGATGTCAGTTAGGAATCTAGAGGTTATAGACCTTCAGAATGTCATGATTTAACATCCTTCTCAGCCAATCACACAGATCCAGAAGTTGGAACATTGCCCAAAGGAGCCAATTCTAAGATGGAGTGTGTGTTGGGATATCAATTTGGAGTAGCTGAAGAATCAAAGTGAAAATGGACAAGAACCAATCAGCACCAGGGGGCCAATGATGAATTTTGATGCTATGTTACTACCAGTCTATCATCTACTTCCTGATATGACTTCTCTCAAGGGACTTCCAGCATTTTCTTCAGAGGTGGGATTCAGCAGGTTCTGACTAGTTCTGGAGATCTGGTAGCAGAAATTTTGAGCAGTTCGGAGAACTGGCAAATACCACTTTTGACTGGAGATTTTACAGTACAGTATGTTTCCCTTGCCACGGCCACCAAGCTATGCCCACAGAACCGATAGTAAAACAATTTGAATCCCACCACTGATTTTCTTGCTTCTTTCTCTATTAATCTTTCTTTCCTAGCTAGGCTGAAGGTTTGTTGGATACAGAGCGGAACTGGCTAAATAACTCCCGTATCTCCATCAAAGTTGATCCTTATGCTTGTATTTTTTCTTGATATTGTTCATGTCTTATATATTATTAGCCAGTCTTATCCAGCAAAGTTTTGCAAAGTTCCTTCAGCAAGCAGAGAAAAGAATAAGTGAATGCACTCTCATCTTGTGTTTTTTACCATTTAAAACTGCACCAAGGTAATTACAGAGGGACTTACTTTCTGAATGTGTTACCATGGATGCATGAGTGAATAACAGAGTTGGAAGGGACCTTGGAGGTCTTCTAGTCCAACCTCATACTCAAGCAGGAGACCCTGTACCATTTGGGATAAGTGGTTGAGTGATCTATGAGACAATGATACCTTATCCAGGTTTGAATCCTAAGAATAACAGCTTGACGGGACATCTTTCATATGTTTAAGTAAGAGAGAGCACATAGTGTGAAGGTGAGCTGTACCAGCACTTCAGGTTAGAGGAAAGAAAGACAAATGGCTGTCCATGTAAATTTGATAGGTACAATTTAAGATACAATACTATGGCCTTAGAGGCATAGAATTTTTACTTTTCCAACCTCCTAGGATAGAAGAAGATACCTCACCTTAGATACAGAAAAATTATCTTATACATTCTTCAATTTTAGAGTTTAATTTTGTAAAGTACAGTAAAAGGAAAAAGAGAAAGGATGCATCCCATAGATCAGCAGCCACCAATATTTTGGGCACCAGGGACCGGTTCTCTGGAAAGAAGTTTTTCCGTGGATCAGCTGGGTGTAGTTTCACAGGCTCCCTGCATCCCACGGATGGGATTTCACTTGTTTGCGTGGGCCAGTTTCTGGCATGCCATAGACCGGCACATAGACCAGAGGTTAGGGACTGCTGCCATAGATCACCTGGGAAAGGTTGGAAAAGGCTTCTCAACCTGTGAGGTAGTCTGACATTAGCTGCTGATAAATCTATGTCCTGGAACAGATGCCAAGCCAAAAACATCATCATCATCTCAGCTGAGATGAGATGAGAAAAAGAAGAAGTGCAAATATCTCTGCTCTTATCTCTCTCCCAACTTCCAGGCTGAAGTTGACAGAGCTTTGGATTAGGTACAAGCTTTCTGCGTTATCAGGTAGGGTGGTTCAGTTGGGTGGCCAGAACTATGCATTGAGAAAGTTTAGCCTGGTTTAATTATGCTGAGACTGCACCATTTTGTAGGTGCTATTTCCACATGATTAGGAGAAAATCTTCCCCAGTTTCTTGTTTCAAGTCTAAGCTCTTAACTATAGAGCAATTTACTGTCCCTTGTGGATGTCCTATTCATTAGTCTTCCTAGGACAAGGAGAGACATGAAGCCCTAAATGCTTAATCTCACTCAGTGATCTCAAACATCAAGAATTATTTCTAAACATTGAGGTTATTTCCAATCCTATGGGAGAAATGCAGAAAAATACAATCAAAGTGAAGAGTTTACAATAACGTTCTCACCTCAGCCCACAGACAAACTGTAGCATTGAACACATTGTTTGGCTTACAAAGAAGCAAGGTAAGGTAGACATGACACAGATAGATAAAAAGATATACAGCATGGAAGCTGGGAACAAGGAAAGTTTTTCTCCTTTGCTCATGATGTCGGAATGCAAGATCAAACACTGAAATAAATGCGGGAAGATCCAGAATTAATAAAAGAAAATCCTTCTTTACAGTACATAGTTATTAAAAAATACAGCTGCCAGAAGATGCAACAAAGGCTCCCATTTTAGGTGCTTTTTATATGGTCTAGACACACCCATACAGGACAGGCCTATTAGAATCAATGACTGCTATTGTCAATGGATATACTATACTCTTGAATCTTGTACATCCTGTCAGTGAGTCTCCAGGGAACCTCTGCTGGATTAATGTGGAAAAGTTGGTCTGCTGCAGCATCTTATGATCTTAGCACACCTTAACACAAAGTTATATCTTGCTGCCAAATCATATTAAATAAGTTTCCACCCATTTCAATAATGTATTTGTTTGCAGAGTAACCAGGAAAAGTAATATGTGTGTTTGAGTGTAGGTATGGGTATGTGGCTGTGTAAGTATGGGTATGTAGGTGTGGGTATGATTGTGTAGGCGTGGGTATGCGTGGAGGACCAATAATAAATATGTTTGTAAAGACACTACTAATTTCAATTATGGTGTTAGATTTTTCAAAACCTTTCAATACATATTTTTAAAGTGTTATTTTGTTAAATTGCTAAATTGTTTACTGTAGATGTTTTAGTGTTAAATATTCCATAAATGTTATAATATAGTAGATATAGAAGTATCTTATATACCAGTGCCCCCCTCAACCTTTTGGGCACCAGGGAATGCCATGGCCCGGTGCCAATCCACAGACTGGGGATTGGGGACCCCTGTTATATACTATATTTGTATTTCCCTTGACACCTGAAGCAGTAAAAGAAGAAGTAAAGAATAAGTATTTTTACTGCAGCAATTATATTGCTTTATGTTGTTATGTATCCCATGGACTTTAACTGTTCTGGTAAGCTGCTGTGAGCTGGAATGGATTGGGCACCATACCAAATTAATAAATAATATGAAACATGTTAGCATTAACACTGGCCTGATTTCTTCCCTGCAAAGAAAGGGGTCTTATTAAGGATGGTGAAGTAATGCTTACTTGGAAGAGCCTGCAACAGTAGTGGTATGCTACCAGTTCAGCCTGGTTTGGACGAACCGGTAGTAAAAATCACTACTGGTGGCTGAACTGGTAGTTTAAAAAAGCCTCTGATCAGCTGAGAGACAGAGAAAAAAGCCTCCAACAATCCGCTGAGAGGATAAAAGACCGAAAAGCGCATCGGAGGATGGGAGGACTGCTCCTAGCTTTTAGTTTCTTCATCCTCTCAGTTGATTGGCTTGTTAAGGGTGTGTGTTGGGGTGCGCGCATGCACGCAATCATCCACCGAACTGGTAGCAACTAAGATAGGATCCCACTACTGGCCTGGAAGCTGATGTTTTGACACAATAGGTTCGATGTATTTAATGTTTTCCACCTTGCGTCTTTCTTACTATGTTCTATGCATCAGACAGTATTGTTGTGGTGTCAGAAGTGGGATCCTGTCAAGCCTGAATTCAGTTAGGTGGATTCCTATGAATTCCTATGAATTCCTATGAATTCACCTTGACATACTTGAGAATGGGAAGGGGGAGATTTGAGATGGATGGAGCTCCAGACAAAACAACATAGCTGGACGATGAGCCAGGCGCGTTCCAACGGTTGCTCAGCCAAGGGGGAGCCAGTACTGAAAGTTTCCTGGCTTTCCACATCACTATAACTTGAATTCTTTCATTTTTCCAAAACAATAGGTCACATTGTCCAACCAGGATATGAAATGGTTCCCTGGCAACTTTGCTCTTCCTTCTTCTGGTTGAGCAGCCATTGGAACACAGCTGACTCATCGTCCAGCTAGGTTGTTTTGACTGGAGCTCCATCCATCTCAAATCTCCCCCCCTTCCCATTCTCAAGTGTGCCAAGGTGAATTCATAGGAGTCTACCACCTAACCAAATTCAGGCTTGACAATTGTCTTCTTGCTTGACAAACCATCATTGAAAGACCAGGTTAGGGACCAGAATATATCTATGTGGATGTTAAGTGTTGGCAGCACATAATAAATCAGCCAGCCAAGTCTTTTACAGCATTTGAAATTTGCAAACATTACCTAATGATTTACTATGTTGTCAAGATCCTAATTAAGACAGATTTGGTGTAAAATGTCAATGCAATCATTATTGTGAATTCTGTCAACCTGCTAGCTATGAAATGCCAAGATTGGGATGATCATATGTTAGCTGATTGGTTGTAACAAGATCAGATATAATCCATCTGAAATGTCAGCTCTAGTATAAGGCAGGTGAAGCACCTTCTGTGGTTAACCTTGAAAGATATTGGGTGTTCACACTTTTCTCTCCAGTAGTTTTGGTAAAATTATAATTGGTGTGTGTGTGTGTGGTCTTCATACCATTACAAATTCACCCTCTATATTCAAAGAACATTTGAAGTTTGTTTATGGTGCAGGAAATCTAATAATAATTTTGAGGCATTAAAATAATAAAAAATTAAAAAAATGACCTAAATCTGACAAGATCACTAAATCTCATATTACAAAATTATGTGCAGGTTCTTGTGAGATCCCATGTGAGATGTGGTAATTTTGTGAGCCTTTTGGCCATTTTATTATTATATTTTAATCATATGGTTCTACAGGTGGTATTTGGAGGTCTTGCAGATACCCTGGCAACCTGAGCACCACATTGCCTACCTTGCTTTTCTATTAACCTACTTCATGGGACTGGAGAACCGGTAGCAGAAATTTTGAG
>AZIM01002261.1:56036-68539 GCA_000516915.1 Ophiophagus hannah
TTGACTCCCTCTTTTTTGTGGCAGCCCCTGAGATATTGGAACTCTGCTATCATGTCACCCCTAGTCTTTCTTTTCATCAAACTAGACATACCCAATTCCAGCAACCGTTCTTTATACGTTTTAGCCTCTAATTATCTCTGCCCACCATTCATGCCACAATCATTTATTACATTGTTGATATGACATAAAAGTACTAGCCATTTGTTATGCAGGAAATGTTTAGGCACTCCACTCCTTGTGCTCCACTCCCTCTATTGTAAGGGTTTAGAAGAAGAGTGTAACGCTAAGCATCTGAACTTCAGACCTCCCATTTACCATTTAGAAGTGAATCCCCCTGGGCCACTGTGTTTGCATTGCTTTTCTTTGAATGTTTGCTGAAGTCTCTCTGCCCTAAAGCCAAACACACATTACGGACTGAATATAGCTTATCTCTCACTTTTGTGCAGTCTACTTCATTTATCATGAAATATCCAATCCTTGCAGGCAACCGTAGCATAATTATATAAGCGGGTGGGGGAATTGATTTTTTTAAAACAACATATATATTATTTATTCAATGAACTGATAAAGCTACCCAAGCAGAAAAAAAGGAAAGGTTTGTGTTTTGGAATATCATTAACTCAACACTTAGGTAGGTGAGGGCCAAAATGAAGGAGACAGATGTGTAGCCAGATCTCCCCCCCCTTTTTTTCTTTTTACATTTCAGCAGCTACAAAGGGCTCCAATTTCCCCATAATCTATTATCCCTGCTTTTTACCAAAAGAACTTTGACTCCAAAGTTAGAATCTCAACCTGCTTTTTCTTGCAGTTCTTTATAGTAACAAGTAGATACACCTGGATTTAAAAAGAAACTGTAGGTCCAACAGTATAGTTCCAGCTGTGATCTATTTCCTATGAGGATTTAAGTCATAAGTGGGATGGTGAGTTGGGTTATTGGGGCTGTGCATGGACATTATACCACACTCTTACTCCTTGGTACTCAGTGTAGTTTTTGCAGTGAGAGAACTAGTATTTCTTTCTCTTACTCACCTGGTTTTTCACATTGTCAATCTCAGCTTGCAGCCTCTGTATTGTACGGTTAATCTCTGCGATCTCATTCTTTGTGTTCCGCAGGTCATCTCCATGCTTTCCAGCAGTGGCTTGCAAGACCTCAAACTAAAATCAATAAAAGATGCAAAAAATATGCTGTTGAAAATATAAAGGGAGGTTGCTAGTCTTCCCTTCCTGCCTAGGCACAGTTCCCTACCACATCCTGGAACTTTACATAATGTTCAAGTTTCAGAATTGTAAATAAAATAAATATTTGCTCCAAGTAGCAACTGACTCCTTTCTGAGGCTAGAAGGACAAGTACAAAATGCCCATGTAAATTTCTTCAGGTGAATGGGAGTATACATGTGCGAATTGGGGGAGAAGGTTAGGAGAGAGAGTGAGCTGAAAGAAGATAAATGACTATTAAGACAGTTTGTGGGAAACTAGGAAAAATTCAGAAGGTATAGCCACAAACAACATCAATCTCCATCACATATGTCCAATGTTACATACACATTTGTCTGATTGCTTATTTGAGAAATTTCCTGAACAATTCATTCAATGGGCATTTCAAAATGAACGGTCATAACAAAGGAAAAGGCTAACTGATGGTGATATCATTACAGCTTCTACTCAAAGGAGTAGATTAACGATATATAGGAGCTCGACGTCCCAAATATGTTATGAAGGCAATAAAAAGTGTCCATATTAATCATAAATTTGAGATTTATTTGCAGCAGCTATCCAACGAAGTCAGTACCTGGAAGGGGCTTTCTGAAACATCTGCAATGTATTTGAAAACTATAATGCAGCATTAAGCCATTATAAATAATCTACTGGATATCACACAGTGGGTTCCCTTTTAAACCCATCTTTCCTGCCATTGCTCACCTTGCTTTGGTACCAGTTTTCTGCCTCCATCCTGCTCTTATTAGCAATCTCGTCATACTGAGCTTTGACCTCAGCAATGATGCTGTCCAAGTCCAGGTTCCGATTGTTGTCCATTTGAAGGACAACAGAAGTATCAGAGACCTGGGTCTGCAGTTCAGCCAGTTCCTGACAGGAAAAAAACAACAACCAGACATTAGTTGCACATTACCCTTCCTGTGCTGTTCTGGTGAGGATGTATAGCAATACAACAGTTGAAGTCTAAAGAGAGGAACGAGGTAGCCTTTGAAACCAAGCTTCCTACTACAATTAAATGTTCAATGTGTGATAACTAATACAGGCAATTTTTCATGGGATTAGGCTCAGTATTGATTGAATTACATGTACTTTGTATTACGTACAACTTTATATTATGTACAATGTACATGTACAATGAATTATAAACATAAGCTATGGCTATATGCGGAAGACACATGAGAACACATGAGAACAAATACTCCAATTAAGATCTGGCAATAGCACCAATGAACAAGTGGCAGCAACTTTCTCCTGTTCATGCAAGTTGATCAATTCCTAGCTCAGCTCATTATGCCATACATATATAGAAAAACAATATTAACTCATTAAAATAGCCATATTTGTAAAACTCCTTTGAGATACATCTACTGCACAAAAGAATCACATGAGACAGGCAACTTGATATGTTTAGCAAGGGTTTCAGGTTTCCACTACAGAGCCATTTGCATATTAAATTGTGACAGGGTTGATAAATAGCCTAGAGACTATAAAGAAAAGGGAGTCAGAACAATGAAAAGTAAATACAGATGATTACATCAGTAGAATTTCAGTGCTTGTAATTTTAAACAGCTTTGTATTCAATGTCATGTCAAGCTTGAATTTAATTTTTTGAGCCTCCTTATATAGGGAAACTGGATTTTTTAATGGAATTTTGGAATATAGAAGCAATTCTTGTTTATGCAAAGTTCTCCTTGAAAATCACATTTTAGTTTAAAAGATGCAACCTACTCAGTCAAAGGATGGAGTTAAATCTAACCAAAAGATTGCTGTAAGTGTCCTTTGCACATTGCACTCGACTAATGTTTGCTTAATCATGGTTTGTTGAATAAGTTACAATGTCTGGGTGCACACATCATATTAATCCACTGGAGTCTGGCAGCCAATAAATTTAAAAAGATAAAAAATGTCAAAACTAAACAAACTACATTTTGACTTACAAGGTAATATAAACTCAGTTAAAAATAGTATTCTGGGCAGACTGGAATTCTGTCTGAATCTAATTTCTTCAATAGTGAGAAAAGAAATTTCCAATGAAAAATTCAGCAAATCAATTTACCTACCTGCACAGTGATTATATTAGGGATCAAATAATTTGGGATCAATATTAGTGATAATACATGTTTGGCAATATTTAACAATGGAGAAGATAATACTCCTCAAGGCTCAAATGTAATGGAGAACCATAATTTGTTTTCTTTGATTACAATTGTTACATCTGCATATTTAAATTACTGCTAGAAGAAAATGACCTCTCTTAGTTTTCTTTGAATACATTTCTGAGAGAATTTAATTTTCCTCTTTTTTACATTTCCTTTTTAGATACTGACAGAGCAATGTGAGATGCTAAAGCTGAATACTGTCATCACAGAATACTTATTGTTATTATTTGCTAAGTTATATCTTTTCTTTTAATGAATAATCTTTATTTCTGTTAATTCTTCCTCTCCCTTCATAAAACAACTCCTTTGCTCAATCTCTCCTCCCATGCCAACTTTTCCAACTTTTGAGAATGACAAACTAACAGGTCATATATAAATATTTATATAAATTCTTTACAAGGATCACTGAATTTGTCTTCTGTAAGGAGGTCAGTGCATGAGCTAAAGACAGTAATAGCACAAACATTCTTCCTTAACCTTGTATCTTCCAGGTATACATTTTGTTGACTGGGAGTTGTAAATCAGCTTACCCTGAATGGTACCAGAGTGTGAAAAATGACACTAAAGTTTACTTACCGCTTCATGAAGCGCTCTCAGGAAATTTATTTCATCTGTCAGCCCATCCACTTTGGCTTCCAGCTCCACCTTATTCATGTAGGAAGCATCAACATCCTAAAAGAAACCATTAGAAGAAAAGCAACTTATGGTTTTTGAGAAATGGAGAAGAAGGAAAGGACGAGATTGCTACCATGGGCAAAAAAAAAAGTCTAATGGAGAATCTTATCTCTTTATTGCTAGGTTTAATCATCCTTATCCCTACCCTAAAATGAAATTGTCATTGCAGTGCGATGGCTCGGTGATTAAGACACTGAGCGTGTTGGCTGGAAAGCCAATCGCCCAGCCTTGAGAGTTGAGACCCGAGCATCGTGTGAAAGGGTAAACTCCCGTTACTTGTCCCAGCTCCTGCCAACTTAGCAGTTCAAAAGCATGCAAATGCGAGTAGATAAATGGGTACCACTATGGTGAGAAGGTAACAGCACTCTGTGACATCTTGCTGACCACATGACAGACATCACTGGCTCAATGGCCCTGGAAACAGAGATAGGTACTGCCCTCTATAATCAGCAATGACCAGCAGAGTAAAATCCGCAGGGACTACATGATACTAAATATGCAGCAGGCTACTGTGGCTTTTTAAGCATTATTATTTAAAGGCACAATTATAATTGAGTCCCATGCATGTGGGAAGGAGAAGTTTATCTTTTCCTTTTCTAGGTTTAATTGCAATTACACTAGTCTTCTCCTCCTATGGCACAGTCATTTTTGTCAAGCTTGGGAATAAGTTTTCTTTTCCTGTAATAAACTATTTAAGGGGAAGAAGGTAGCTGCAAGTATTCCATTTCAGATAACAGGTAGTCTGTCCCTAAATTTCTTCTCCGTGTTGATGACTTAGTTGACCTTGGGTCACCTAGCCTTGCTGTGTATCCTTTATCCTTTTCCTCTTCCTTCTCAACTGTTTGCTTTGTATACAAAGAAGAAAAACACTTGTCTGCATAATATAAAACCCTGCTTTTAGTGCTGTAACAATATAATAGGAGGGCTAGGTGTTACATTTATTATACCCCAATGTAATTCTTGCATCGGGACTATCCAACCGCTGAATGAATGAATGAATGAATGAAACCGATTTGCAAAAAAAAAAAAAGAGGTATACTTCTGAGGAACTTGGTAATTGCAGCAGTGTGTTTAAGAGATCTTAAAATACATTTTTTTTTTACTTTCCCTATCATTCACATGCTTCACAAAAAGTTGAGTTCATGTTTGCAAGAATTTTCCTTTCAGAATGTTGATTAAATCCTGTTTTTATTCAGTTCGGAGCATCTATATGGAATATCCACTTTATAATGAAGATGACAAGTTGTATCAGTTAATATTTCCCATGAGAAAATAATCCCTGCACAGAAATAAAAACCTGACATTCAAAAATCTGTAACTCTTTCCCATAACACTTTATTTTTAAATGTTTATAGTTTTTTATTTTCTTTGAAAATAAATAGATGATCCTTTCCCCATTGGTAGTTTGTGGTTCTGCCATCATTTTTTCTGTGTATGGACAATAACAGATGCCACCCAAATTTCTACTTTGATCTATTCCAATTGTTTAAAGATATTGTTTCTAGGGTCATCCTGTATATAATGCTACAGAAATTGTACTACGGTAGTACAATCCTGTCACATCCGAAACCCTGCCATCTATAGCACAACATGCAAATGTAGGTTAATAGACTCTTACTTTCTTGAGCACGACAAAATCATTTTCTGCAGTGGTGCGCTTGTTGATTTCATCTTCATACCTATGATGAATGTGGAAGAGACAGATGTTTTAAATAGGCTCATCACAGAAAGGGAAAATTTGTCTAACTAATCCAAGGAAATCAGTAGCATTGATGGGGTGTCCCTCCTTTTAAAACGAATGAAGTTTCTTCCCCTCACCCTGCTATTTTAGAAAATGAAAATCTATCTTTTAACAGAATTCTTCATGTTAGTTTGGGAAGTCAAATTGTGACTATGGACATTCAAATCTAGAACAATAAGCTTACATATGTCCTGCTTATTGTAAGATTATGTTGTGTTGTACCGAAGGGGATTTATTCCCAAATATACATGATTACCACAAAGCAAGTTGCTTTATACCAAAGCTTGAGTCATGTAGCTTAGCATCACCTGATTGACAAGGGATGTCTGGAACTCAGGCAGTAGACAGACTAACCATGGAACTATCAGTATGTATGCTCCCATCTTTCCCAATAGAACTGCACTGCCAACTAAATATATTGATATGCTGTTTTCAGTTCTAATAGTTCATGATCTAGTAGATATTGGCTACTAAGGTAGTTAAAGCCTACTGGCCTATTGAATATTTGCCAGCTTGTACAAAATAGGCATAAAATAAACATTGAACAGGATATGAATAGATACTTGGAATTTTCATTCTCAAAGGAATGCTTTAAATGACAGTATCTAGCTTCTGAAAACTATTTGTGCATTTGGAAAAGAGAATACAGAAGTCTGCATCCTTGCAAGCCAGACAGACTTTGGAATGCAGAAAGAATGCGGAACAAATAAATAGCCTTGAAAATTCTGCCTTTATGAAAATTATATTCTCTACTCTGTTGAGGTAAGTTTAAAAGAAATGGCAGAAATCAGGGTGTGGTTGGCAATAACTCGGACTCCTTGTCCATCAGTTTTCAAACAAACAAAAATAAATAAGAAATCACCTAGTAAAAACACAAAAAATGGACACATGTCTATTGTTAATTCTGACCAGTTATCCTCCATTGAAATATATTTCAGCCTACAACAGCCAAGAGCATAATCATGGTTAACACAGTTATCATGGTTGACACTTAAAACAGCCCTGGAGATAGGAAGAGACCTCCATTTCAATAGCAATAGCACTTAGACTTATANGCCCTCTCTAAGCGGTTTACACAGTCAGCAGAGTACCTCCAAAAATCTGGGTTATCATTTCACTGACTTCAGAAGGATGGAAAGCTGAGTCAACCTTGAGCCAGTGAGTTTTGAACTGCCAAATTGCAGGCAGCCGGCACACAGCAGAATACTGCATTTACCAATATTGTAGCAAAGCACAAAAGCAAAATTAGAGGAATGTCTTTCCTTTCTCACTTCACTGTCTCTGCTTGTCAAATGCCCTTCAAAAAAAGAAGTTGGCCAGTTTAATTTATATATATATATATATATCAGCTCNTCAGCTCTCCCTTTTGGAAATGTGTAAATCAAGCTTGATCAAAAGTTGTACTTGTAGGGAGAGTGCCAGCCTCTGCAAATATAAAATGCTGTAAATAACCATTTCAAGCCCAAGCTGGGAAGCTTTTCAAAGTCACAAAATAAGTTCGTAAGAAAAATGGACTTTTTAGAATTACAACCTGGTCTTTTCCAGGTTGATCCTCCACAATAGGGAATAGTTACAGCTTGAACTCCCTGTGTTCCTTTTTCTCTTCCTGCCCAATATAGCTCCTCTTATCTTCATTCCATTTCATTTCCAATTTCCTTTTTGCCTCCTTTCTACTAAGAGGAAGAAGGGTTTTGTGTGTGCTCATGCACGCATAATTAAATTACACAAACCTCAATCCATCATTAAGCTTTTTTTCTTTTTAAAAAATCCCGTCTATCTTTTCTCAGATTGGATTCTGGTAAGCATGACCTATGCCTATATTAAATGAGGAAAAGGTAGAAATTATCTCCTGGGTTGTTTTCAGTTGGAACTGACAAACCTAAATTGACAAACAAAGAAAGGTGAGCTCTGCATAAAATCATTTTTCTCCCTCTCCTGTTGTGTGTAAATTTCTCCCTCTCAAATCTGTAAATTTCTTCCTTTCTGGAAGAACCTGAAACTCCTGAAACTTAACAACTGCCATGGCTCTTTCCCATTGCAAAAAATTGTGGGGATTGTAAATTGAAGCAGATGCAGAGAATATTCTCTAAAAGACCCTCATAAATTCCTGGAGTTCATAAAAGCAAAGTCCTTTTTAAGCTGCTTATGGCACAATTGGTGTCTCACACATAGAACTATCCCTGTTATGTAAGGAATTGGTGCCCCTCCATTGTATAAAAAGCCTAATTAAGGCCTATCCTCAGGCTGCTCCTCCCTTTCTCCAGGCCTTTCTCCATATTGTAACTTGCCTGCCCTTTGGGAAATGTTAGTAAGTTATTGACTTTTCTCCTCCACAGAGACACACCCTCAAGCGTTTTATCAGTTCTGTTTGCTCTCCATTCTTATTGGAGTTAGTGTGCCAACTTCCTATTTCTTAAACATAGCGGGTGCGGCTGGGTGGGGGAAAATAGGCGAGGAGTCCGTTTCTCTTGGACATTTGTAAGAAGCAAAGAGCCTTTTTATACAAATTCAGCAAGAGCCCTTTCACACAAGTTCAGCGCCATTTGCTCCTTTGTCTCCACAGGCGCTTTCTGAATAACAGCAGGTGTGCTTCTTGGTAAAATGCAGAGCTATCAGCAGATAAAATAGTATACGTCTTTTCTCCACCTCTCTTTTTCAAAAGTCCTTTGTCAAGAGATAGGAGAAAGAAAGAAAAACAACCTTTCACTTGCTGGCATGTTCTTTGTATGAACTGATTGCATGAGAAGCTAATCCAGGAACTTCATGGGAGGGATTTATAATACTTCCGCTTAAAATGGCTCCTGATGTGGAAGAGTTAGGGCAATAATTTACTATACCCTTAAATTACACAGATAAGATAGCAGGTCCTAAGTTCAAGGTCTGCCGTATCAGCCTAATTGCGCAATAGTTGAAGTATGAGACTAAAAAAAATCTCATTCAAGATCTTCAATTATCCATACAATTTGTTAAGTCATTCGTTGGGTTGCTCCCAGTGAAATCTACCTCACAGGAACATTGAGAAGATAAAACAAGGATTTGTGTTTGAGCTGTACACCCTGCCCTGAATTCTTTAGAAAGGAATTTGACTTTAAAGATAACTACCGGCATATACATTTTCTAAGCTAAGTAAAAAGCTCATAAATAATGAAGCCATCAAACAGGTTGAAAGCATCAATTTTTTTAAGAGTGGTATTCAAACTTCATGAAGCAATAAAATTCAATCCAACTATGTCTTTTCTGTAGCACAAAGGATCCCAGGGGCCCTTCTGAGATTCCATTTAAACCAGGGTTAAATGGTTCTTAATCTTGGTTCGAACTTTTCACAGCCAAATCACTAGGCTGTCATTTATACTTTGTGAAAGAAATCAAGAAATGTTTTTTAAGGAATTCTTTCTCAGTTCTCTAGATTTCTCCGTAATGTGGTCATGAGATTAGACCCTGGACTCCCCAGAACTGAAGGTAAAGTTTGTAAATAATATTTGCCTGACATAATTTGCAGGTACCATTAATTTTAAAGGACAACCATACATAAAACTGGCAGGTGATGGAATATTACAAATAAATTTTGCACATGCAGTGTTACCTAAGTGTCTGTTACTGTGGGTAGAGATAGTTAAGTTTGTCATCACACAATGAGATGTTGTGTTGAGCCAAATTATAAGAATACATCACTCCCTTAGAGAACACAGTGGCTCCCTCCCCACCAACACTCCATATTTATTCTCACCTTCATATTCTAAGTATTAATGGAACTTTTCTAAAGCCTGCTTTAATGCCTTACTATCAACACTTTCAGAGGGCAGCTTTAATAAAACCCCAATATTAAAAAAATATGCCCAAGTAGAACCAATGAAGAATCTATTGATGGTTGGCTTTTCCCTTAAACAAATATTTTCCTAGGCTTATGTGACTTTAATATAAATTATCTGCTAATGTCACAAACCGGGTTGCAAAATATTGCTACATATAAAGGTACACTTCAGCAGGAAAATTACTGTGGAATATTTGTATATTAATATAACTTGGATAGTCATGGATCAAATTATAAGGATACTTCTCGTTATAAGGGTTGCTTTGCAATTGTGGCTTTATTTGTTGCTTTATTTAATCTTGGTTTAAGACTGCATCAGATTTGTAAACAATGCATAAGTTAAAAGAGGGTGACCAGCTATCTAGGCTAATACTGTGCTTTAAGTATATGACAAGCCCTTTGGATTCTAGCAATTTTCCATTCCAGACTACAGAACGCCACACATAAAACAGCTCCAGGACGTTCACACCATTAAATCAAGGATATGTGGTAGAAAGGTAGACAAAGCATTCTCTGTCTCTGCCCATAAAGTACACATGCAGAGTTCAGGCGGATGAAACAAATTGTTCAACACCCACATTTCTGCACCTCCAGAAACTGTATACCTGAGGAATTTTTTTGCAAGCGAATCTTTTAAGTCATTACAGTTATCTGCACACCTGCTGGAAAGCCCCTTGTATGAGATGTGTGAGCATCAGGCAGAAGTGTTTTAATATTGTCTCCTGAAGGATTTAAATCAGATTCCCCCCCCCGTCTCCTCAAATCAGCAAATGGTATATCCAAAGAGGGCTGTGTCATACTTGGATTCCATTTTGGCCAGGAACAGCCAGTCTTAAGTGTTCATAATTAGTAGGTTAAACAAGCTGGAGATCTTAATGGCTATGTGCACGTCATGCTCAACCACAACTATTCTAGTACATTTTAACCTAACAACCAACATTTCTGTCACATGCAGCTATAATACAGCTATAATATATAATAATAATACTATTGCAGGTAGAATCCATATTCATGAACATTAATCTATAATGTTGGAAGAATCCATAATCCATGAACATTAATGTCATGAAACTTTCCAGGGGTTTGAGCCTAAGCAGTAACAATTCAATAAGCAGAAATGCTTCACCTAAATTTCTCTGGACTGAAACCCTTTAGACTACTTGAATCTTGTATGGATGGGAATGTTAGCCTAATGTTCTCAAATTTTGTCTTTCGTTTTATTTATTTTACTAACAGGGCCTATGTTTGGATCCTAGGCATTATGAGATTGACCCCTAATTTCTCTTCATCTGCTATTTCCAGCTATTGATGAAAGCAGCCAAGAAGTGCATATTATTCAGTATCTATGGTTCACATAATTCTACATTTCTAATATTCTTGGTCCTTGCAACTGCTACATTTCAAATGGTTCTGAAGTTGACTGTACTGCAGATTCTACAGTAATTATTTTCCTTGTGGTCTCTCACCAATATTGAATCAACACAACCCTACCCAACCAAACTGCTTAAATGAATAACAAAGATGTCCTGGGATTGGGCATGTTGTTTCCAAGTAATTTTTGAATCATGCATAGCTTTAATATCTATCACCCTGTAGTTTAGAATTCATTGTTGCTTTGATTGGATGAAAATAGTCTATAGGCAAAACAATTATAAATATATGGCCCTTTTTTTCAGCCACTGCCAGGAATAGAATGGCTTGCCTTTCTGTATCTGCTTCATATATTTTGCACAGAAGATTAGACAATTCACAAGGGAAAGATGTGTTGTGTGAACAGTTCAATCTTGTTTCTTTCAATGATTAAAAAAAATCTTGTTAGATAAAGGCTATTCCATTTGCAAGGAAATAGCAATATAATAGGAGCAATTCAAACACTTGCTTCTCATCCTCCTCTGAACAATATTAATACTACTTTGATACAAGTATAGGAGAATGAAGAATATGTCACTGACTCCAAATTTCAATTGTATATAGATTTCTTCCAAGATCAAATAAAAAATCATCATTCACAAAGAATCCTGGGACCCTTTGATGTGATAAAGGGGCTTAAACAGGTTGGCAGGATGCAATGAAAAATGCTGTCCCTAGTGGGGCTACAACTCTCAGACTTCCTAAATACCATGACAACTTAAAGGCAGCAAATTGGGAGAGGCTGATCAAAGCAAGCATATTCTGCTTAAAATCCCACTCATTTTAAACTTCTATATCTCTGAGTATTACTTCCTTTAGTATTTATTCAAGGTAGTATTTTCCAGATGTGTTCCAATTACATCTCCCAGATGGGTTATGGTTCTTAACCTTTATGGTTAGAAATTCTGGGAGTTGTCATCTGAAAGTGTCAGCAGAACATTAGATTGGGGAAGGCAGATTAGTTGTTTACGTTAAATTGAGGGCAAGTCCACATAAATATTCTCTCACATTCCATGGCCTTGCTTTACCCCATAAAAGGATGGATTAGGGATTAAGCCAGGGACAATATTGGGCAAAGGTTGGTCAACATTGTGCCAGGTTTAGATACACTTATTCAGGTTTGGACTTCTATGCTATGTACACAATTTCTGATGAATCATAGGTACTAACTTGGGTGCATTAAATGCAACAGTTTCCTGGATTCTGAACTGGACAGAGGGTTGGACTAAATAATCAAGTCTTTATATTAGTCAGTTTTTATATTTTGTGTTTCCAAAGAAGCCTATCGGACCTCTATTAACTTTCCAAGGAAAAGCATCCTGAAATTGAATTTGTTTTTACTTGCATTTACTGTTATTTTGGCTTTATAACCACCATGTCATTCCTTTCTTAACTGTTTGCAGAATTCCCTTGTGATGCAGAAATCCTCTGAAGAAACCTAAATAGTAGTGTAGAAAGTTAGCACCCATCCCTCTCCTAGAAGAATGAAAT
>AZIM01002262.1:17240-29929 GCA_000516915.1 Ophiophagus hannah
AGCCTTCCCTGGGCTGTGGCAGTGGCGGCCCTACCAGTCTCCTGGATAGCCTGCACAACTCGCCATGTGGCCAAAATGGCCAGCGCCTGCCCCGAAAATCAGCTAGAGACCTTGAAAACGAAATTGGTTGCTCTGGAGCTACCTGGTTAAGCCTGGCAGCTCTATGACGCGCTGGGGGCAATCGCAGCTTCAGCATCCCCCCCCCAGGAGTGGGGGATCATTTTGGGGCTCCCCCTTGACTGCCTGGGCTGTTAGGCCTTCAATTGGTAGTTCAAGGGGGCTGCAAAAAACGGAGCAGGCAGAAGTTCCAATTGCTGCCTGTTTATGATGGTTTGGCTACTTTGAGCGAGTTTTTGCAAATCTTTGGGAGAATCCACACTTTAAACTGCTGCTTTATGCTGAAATTGTTGGAGCCAACCTTTGCCACATCTCTATAGGGTCAAGACTGAGTCGTGACTGGGGCTAGGGGACTTCCTGCCCCGACAGGAAGAGGTGTGGCAGATTGACGACTCAGTCTCTGGGCAGAAAGGCAGATTCAACCCATATGTGTGGATTATCCCAAAGGCATGCTGGAGAAACCTAGTATTGTTCAATCATACACTGCCTTCTGTAAGGATTTGGTTCTATTTTGGTGTCTGGGGGGGCTGTTGAGGTTTTGATGGGAAAGAAGTGGCTTCAATTCAACTTCACTGAATGACCCATTTTAGCTCATCCCACCCACTTACTCTCTCACTTCTGGAAACAAAAAAGGAGAACTTTTTTGTTCCAAATAGAACTGGTATACAATTAGGGGGTCTTTGGATTTTTGGCTTCTGTTTGAAGAACAATTGATTCACTTTAAAATCGTGGCATTCACTTAACAATCGTGGCATTCACGAGGACTGCTGCATTTGCTTAATTACCACTGCAAAAAAGGTCTTAACATCAAGTTGGACACGTAACAACCAACCTAACCACCTTGATGATTTATAACATCTGTATCATGAGAGTTACAGTACTTACAGACAGGGATAACACCTGGTGTCCATTTCTTTGATTCACTGTATACTGTTCCCTTTATGTTTAAACCTTCCTTTTTTTTAACATACCAGGCACTTACTTCTCCATATGGCATTTTAAAACACCAACTGATCATTTCCCTATTCTAAAATACAGTACTGTGATACTTGCTGATTATTATCCCAGTTTCCTTTTATGTGACTTATCCAAAAATGGAGAAAAACTTATAGCTAGTTCTTCTTCGACATGAAGAACAGATCCATACCTAGAGATCTAATTAAACTGATTTATTGTTATTCACACCTATGCACAGGTATACTCTCAACCAATAGTTAGTATCTGCTAGGAATTAGATAATGATCAACAACAGAATTCGGGGGGGGTGGACTTAAATTGCTTGTGGCTGCATGGAGATTCTAGCTGAACCCTCTTTTAACTCCACCTCCAGATTCTGCCATTACTTCCCTTACAGTCCTTGATTTATGACAGCAATTGCAATTGAAATTGCCATTGCTAAGCAATGCAATGCACAAAATGTCTTGTGATTGCATTGCTTAGCAATAACTGGCCCAGTTGCCATTGTTATAGAGGAGTGTATGGTCGTTAACGGGCAATCTTGTATGACTGTAACTTCTAAATTCCTGCCAGCTTCCCCATTGACTTTGTTTGTGGGAAACTGGCAGGGAACATTACAATTCACAATCATGTACCTGCTCAACATCATAATACAAGCCGAATGCTAAGCACCTGGACTGTGCTCACTTGACTGCAGTGATGCTGTAACAGCTGAATCTATGAATACCGGTCATAAATCCCCATCATTCAGTGTTATTAACTTTGAATAGTCACTGAATAAATAGATGTAATTTGAGGACAACCTATATATTTATCCTTTCAAGATAAGTAGGTAACAGTCTATATTGTCATTCAAAATAAACAACAATATTGGTAATCTGTTTAATGCAGCAATGAAAAAGAAGCTGCTTCATAGTATTTTCATTTCTCATTTGCTACAGATTTTTCTATCGTATATATAAAATCAACTGTCTCCTTTGAGCTAAGGTAGAACTCCTGGTTAAGTTGGAAAACACTGTCTCAGTGTGTTAAATAAAACTGTCCATTCTTATGTTTAGTAACAGCCTGTTTAAACTGTTCTGCCTATAGATTTGAGGAAGATTTTTTTAAAGTTTTCCATGAAACTATTTACTTTTGAAAACACGTGAAATCTAGTAATCTCTTACTTTATTTCCAGACACACAACTCTATGATTCTCTAAGGACTGAACTATACTGAACTTTAAAATATATATCATTTTTGCCCATGCTGTTTAAGTAAGCCAGCCTCTCCAACAGATTGTTTACTGAATCCTTAAGCCTGCAGAATTTTAGTTTCTTGATTATTCTGTAGAGTGGCTCACATTATCCAAAGTATGTTCTTTTTTCTAACGCAACTTATCACCATTATTTAGCTTTCACAATAACAAAAGAGTTGTTATTGACCTGGCAACTATGCCAGTAAAGAGATGGCAAAGAACATTTTAATTCTGTCTGAAAATTTGCAAAGGCATTCTGTCGTTCTACATCCAACTCCTTTCTCCACTTTTTATAGCACCACACACAATGCAATGTGAAAACCTTCCAACTGAGGATGATTAGTACTGGCATTTGAATTTTTCCAACATATAAGCAATATCAGCTTTAATAACAGACACAGATGTCATCCTTTATACAGCATGACATCTAGACCAGATTTGCAGGACTATTTTTCAACAACAGTTCAATTCAACACTTTTGAAAAACAGATTAACCAGGCGAGATCATCAATTCTTATAAAAAGAGACTATTGCCACTTAAAAGTATACTGGGTGAAAGAAGGAATTAAGATGTATTTCATATTTGTTCTTCATATTTATAGCAAGAAATCCAATAAAGGGAATAGCAAAATGGGAGAGTGGTTTTTTTTTGTGCTAAGAAAAGATAACAAATGTTAAACTGGAAATCACTACTCAAGCTCCCCTCCAACCTTAACCAAGCACAGGCAAAGTAAAAGAGAAAGTATGTACAAGTATGGAAGGAAAATCTAGGAGCAGATATGAACGCTTATTTTCTCAACAGAGCTAAAATCTAAATTACTTACTTACTCAATTCATGGTGAAACAAATGTTTACATTAACAGGATCCCCATGTTCCAGATTCTGGTGCAGAGGATGAATTAGCAGATATAATAATAGAAAAGACAGAAATAGGCAATACTCAAAGCCTCATATACTTTATATCTACCTACCTACCTACCTACCATCTCCCTCACAAAAGGACTCTGGGCAATGTACTTGGTTGCTTTATGGCTGTCTGTTATGTAAACCCAGCAGACTATGTTTCATTCAATAAAACATAATTTAGACCAAATGTATGAATCCCATTGTAGAATATGAAATACTGATCTAGATGAAGAATCTGATGACATGATGTAAGGCAAAGTTCACTGACACCTTGACATTAGGAAGTTATTTTTTAAAAAAGCATAATTTCACATAGTTTTTCTGAAGTGCTAGAGGAACAAGTATGCTGTACGCTGCTTAGTAGGTAGTCTTAAGACTGGCATAAAGTTGCTTGAGATGAGCTTACGTAAGTCATGTTAATTTTAGTGTATATACATGTATTGATATAAGATGAATAGGTAAACAGGGTGGAACAGTAATTTATCTTGTCACTAATACAAAGAAGCAAACTACAAATTTGGACAAAATTGCTCCGAAGTTTAGTCCAATGACAAAAAGCAACTAGGTTATTTTTAGAGCACAACAGGGCATAAAAATACAGCAGTGAACTGTGACCTACAGCTATGCACATCCAAGCATCACATCATCCAACCGACAGTTTTACTTTAGCTGGGAGCACATCTGGCTTGGTTTCAGACTACGATTATTCATATGACTACAGACAATACATTTGGCATCCATAGAAAGCTTCTGGAATTGTTCTCACTGACTCAAGACAAAGTCTATATGGAAAGGCAGAAACTCTGAATGGGCTTTGTGGAAAGAATTTCAGAGGAATCCACGTCAGAGGATTCTGGGTTCTCTGCTGATAGAAGGAATTAAGTTATTTTAAAAGCTGGGATAATACACTTTTCTTAAGTGATAAAATGAGGAATACTTGTCTCAGACAGAACATACTGGAATAAACAATCACCACATCAAGCAGAACTCATCTGGTGAAATAGATTCTTTTCTACAAGTACAGTAAGTAGAAGAATAATTCTAATTAAAAAAATTTAATGCACTAAAATAAAAATATAAATCTCTTAAGAGTTACTCCAAATATCCATGAATTTTGGGATGCCATAAAAATTGAAGTATTTTAATTGCATATATTTGTTATTCTGCCACAAGTCTCTTTATGGTTTTTGTAATTTAAAAAACTGTTGCAAATAAACTAGTCTTTTCTCTAAAATCTAGATTTTCTCATACCAAATGTTATTTTATAGATATCATCTAGATTTGAATTGTTTTGTTTTGTTTACATTTAGATTGAAGAACATACAGAATACTATAGCTTAAATTGTGTTTGTTTTTGAAAATAGAAATATTGAATTGAGATGGACTTAGCCAGTTCCTTCAAAAGGTGCTACAAAGATTAAATATACCCAGGACAGAATAAAGCTAAATAACAAAACAGAATAAAGCTGAAGTAGAATATTTTAAGTATCATACTGGTTTCTGGGAGGAATACAATTGCATTTTGATTGTACTATTACTGACAGCACAATCCTATGTATGGGAATTCAGAATTAAGCTCTACCGAGTCCATTTAAATGTAGATACATTTGCAGTTTAAAACTGCCTGGCTATGTGAAAAATGGGTAACATTACAAAGTTTAACTATCAAACTTGAGCGAGAAATCCCTGAGAACCAAATTTCCAACTCACCTTTTAGCATTGGTATGTGCATGTGTCGTTTTGTTTCTATTTTTTAAATAGTTGTCAAAATGCCATTCTTTGGCTGGATGAAATGGCCAAAAAGTTATTCTTACAAAAGTGGACAATACCCTGGCTCAGAAGTTGTGACGAAGACACTTCTGAGAGAACTAAAATGGCATTTGAAAGAACGTGAACGGCTGATACAGGAGATTGAAAGTGGACACAAAATTCAAAAACCTGAAAGTGATTACAATGAAATAAGGAGCTACCAAAATCTTCAAATAACTATCCCAGCTACTGAACAACGACAACTTGAAATTCTTTGCTCTCAAATCCAACCATGTCAAACTGGAATCATACTCAGCAGGTAAATCTGTTATCTATGTAGTATAACATAAGCTTCAGGTAAGGAAAAGGGTCCCCATCTTTGCAACTTCATATTAAATGTTATTTCTACAAGAAAACGGTTTCAAATTAATTCAAAACTAGCATGCTTCAAATTAAAAGAATAATTCTTTGGAATGAGGTTCAAAGAAACTTACTTTCTGGCAATATACGCAACCTTATTCATAAGACTCTCTGTGTTGGTTGTAACATCTCAAAAAGCATTGCTAGGATTTCATTTGTTCAATTAAATAGCATGCAATGAAGGAATTTCCAAGATTTGCCCGTAAAATAGAAAAAGAATATGCCTTCAGCTTTAATTTTGAGCTTAGCAAAACAATTAAATGTAACAATTCAGAATACACCACTTAAATGCTTACTAAGTACTCACAGCTCTAATATTTAGAGTGCTAATTTGTTTGTTCCTTTTGCTAAACTTTTGCCTTCATATTCATCAATTACATTTTTATCATGTGCCCAGTTTTAAAATCTGCATGGTATGATTTTCATTATAAACTAGTGAACTTGATTCACATTTGTTTCATGCAATTTTGATAAGAATAAGACTGTTTTGATCACAAAACAAGTTTCTCTACAATTCTCCAACATGTTTTATATATATATATATATATATATGTATGTATATGTATATGTACATGTACATATACATATACATATACATATANATATATATACATACATATCAACCTGCACATACAGCATATGGAATTTAAAACAACACAAACCCACGAACAATTCACTGATTTCTCTCTGATTCTAGAAAAGGGCTCTAGGGAAATGTCAGTTTGAATCAACTTGCTTGGACAAATTGGACAAGAAAAAAAGTGCTTCAGCTGTTTGCATTGCAAACATCATTCTTTTCTATTCCCTGTTTTTTCCCCTTTAAAAAGCATTGCTAAAAAGGATAGTAGATCTTCTCCCCCCCTGCATTTTTAACAGATAAGTTGAATACATGCTAATAGAATTCAGGCTATTTGCCTTTTTTCTTTTTTTTCCTCTTTCCTTTTCTAGATTTCGAGAGGCCCTAGCAGAAAATGATGTTTTACCATGGGAAATTGTTTATTTATTCAAACAAGTTTTAAAGGAGTTCCTTACTAATCTTGAAAAAGAAGCACAGCAAGATCAACTGGCTGATGCTTGGAATACAAATTGTTCCAGCCAATTTGCAGCATCTAGCACCAACTCCAGGAAAATGGACAAAGAGGAAATCCCAACTGTATCGAGCTATGTTGATAAAAATACACAAGGCATCCTTCCAACGTTCTCCCACAGAATCTGGAATCTTCCCTATTACTACCCATCGAGTTAATTATTTTCTCTTTCGCTAATACTCATTCAGCTTGGCTATAATCATTCTGTAATGATTCAATACACCAAAATTATCTTCCCATCCTCATAAATGCAAATTTAAACTTAATAACAACTACAGCTGGCATAATCCTTAAATAAATAGGATGGATGCTTTATACTAATTAATAGTGACGCATTAAAATCCTTCTTATAGCAGAGACTTTTTTAATGGAGCTTTTATCATTTTTCTTAGCATTAATCCTGCATGGTTGCAGGGTCCCCTTGTTTTCAATGTATTCATCTAATTATTAGAGCAAAGCTTAACAATGCATGATGCCATGAGGGTTTTTGTGTTATCTGCTGTCTTGTCTTACAGCCTGATGTTGATGTGGGCTGAGAGCGAATGATTAGTCCAAGGTCACCCAGCTGACTTCTGGGACTAAGGATGGACTAGAAGCTGGATATTGTTACTCTGAGCCCACCATCTTAACTGACTATGTAAGCTGTCTTTAATACCATTTATTTTGCCCCTCTAAATATGCAAACAAACTGAAGACATAGCAATGCTCTGAAACATAGTCACGGTGAAAGACACTGACAGATTTTTATAATAATTTGCTTACACAATGCAATGTTTTCAAAACAAAGATGTTGAATTCAAATCTGAAAACTTAAAAAGAAAATAATCCGTTTTGTAAAAGATCTTGTTTTTAATAAACTGGAAACAGATAAGCTTTACAAAGGCCTAAAGCAGGTCACAACAATAGCACCATCTTTTGCCTTTTAAACAAAAAAAAAAAACCAAGAGTAGTAAAAGATGCCAAAGATACACTAGCACCCAAAGGACACTTTTTTATATTGACACTTTGGAAAAAATATGTGCACATTTTAAGATTTAATCACAGATTTAAGACAAATATATATTTCTCCCTTTTATAATGGCTACAATGTGCTCTCCACAATTCCCTGCCATGAGACTACATCTGGGATATTGTGGAACGGTTTTTCTCAACCTCAGCAGCTGTGTGTAGATTTCAACTCCCAGAATTCTCCAGCCAGCTAAGTGAGGGAGTGAAGCCCTCACATCTTAAAGTTCCCATGGTTAAGAAACACTGCTGTGGAGGATGCAAATTGTAGCAAGACTAATGCTGGAGTATTATTTGCATTTGCACAAAATTAAAACCTGAAAGGGAAGGGGAAAATAAATCTGTGCAAAATCTGCATGGCAACTTTATTTACATCCTGCAGAAATTCTGTAAAGTTTATAGGATGATCTGAAATGGCATTCATTCACAGGTTGTTTAAAAAAGGCTATATAAGCCAAAATTCCTTTATCTGAAATAGTCTGATAGAAAAGCAGATATATTATGGATTGCAATCCTTTATTACCAGAAAATAACTGCTTTTTTCCTTTGCTTCAGATCTACCAGAAAGGATAAATACCCAGAAGCAATACATTGAATTAGATTTTATGCTGTAATTTTTTATGAAAAATAAAATCTAGATTTGCAAAGAAATGGGATTTTTAAAATTGCTAAAATAGTACTTTTTTACCAAATGATATTAATTTTTTGAAAAATCATGAATAAGGTTAGCATGCGAGAGAGGGAGAGATTTGAATGACGGTTAAAAATTGAACTAAATGAATGCTTCTGCCAGTGTCACATCTGTCGATGCAGAACTAGTTAGCCTCCACAGGATTAATTTCAAAGAATAATCATAACTTTAAAATGTTAAGTCAATATGTACAACATGCTGAACTAAAATATGGTTGGTTAATATGTGTTGTACAAATTTACTCAACAATGTTGATTTGGGAACCTCTTAGTTAGGCTCTACACCAGTGGTAGTCAACCTGGTCCCTACTGCCCACTAGTGGGCGTTCCAGCTTTCATGGTGGGCGGTAGGGATTTTGCCCCCTACTTTATAAATCACCATTACTGTGGAACCGGTGGGCCGTTAGAAAATTTTACTACTAACAGAGATACAAAAGTGGGTGGTAGGTATAAAAAGGTTGACTCCCCCTGCTCTACACTGAAAGCAATTAACAAATTGTGAAAAGTAGAAGAGGACTTCAAAGTCTTTTTCTCATTAGCATTCTTTTGCTTCACTGTCTGCAAACAATGTTATAAAACTGTGAAGTTAAAGCAACAAAGAAAAATATTATTGTAAAAACTGGTTAGTATACTCTTACTGTGAATAAATCTTATTTGAGCTATGATATTCTTCTTAGTAAACATGTTGACAAATGTACTGTTCTTCAGGATTCAAACCCCAAGTTAGAAACAGGCAACAAGAAAAAAATTATGTAAGATTCAAATATTTTTCTGTTTCTCCATAAAGAGTTCCCATTTGCTTTATTTTCAGTTAAAATACTTATTACTCTACAAAAACAACACTGTGATAATTTAAACAGGCTAACATTACCTCAGAGGATGTTAAGTAATATAGCTATTCATTTTCAACTCTCCCTATAAAGAACCATGAGACTACAACCATGAGTACTTAGAATTTAAAATTCTATAAACAGTTATAGTCTCATATGAACTGAGAACTATAGCCATACAGTAATTTTACATTTGCAGAGCAAGACACCAGTGAAAATAATAGTTGAGTTGGATAGATCAAATCCAAGATCTATCTAGTCCAGGGTTTAATCTCACAATAGACAATTTATATGGACAGACAGGGATGCAAGAATTCCGTAAGAATTACTAGCATGCTATATATGGTGCTCATATAATGGCTGACTACACACATTACTGTATTATAAACCCTACTGTGGCTTGGATTTAGTCTGGTGTGTTGTGCACATAACCAATTGTATTTTATTAAATAAAGCATAAGAAAATTGTGGCTTATTGCTATAGTATCTGTGAACACCATAAATGTTTTTGGTAAAACTGAAGTTCTTGGCAAGCTGAGACTGACAAACTTTAAAAATGTTTAAAACCAAAACCAAATATCCTGCTTGAAGTTTATATAACCTGGCCAAGTTGAGCCCAATTCAGAAAGAAGCAATTCCCACTCTTACTCCTCTCTGCTTTAAACAAGAAAACAGCACTATCTTATTTGAGGTTCTGACCATTTAATAGATTCAGGTTGACTGTTTTTTTAATACACCATTTTTCGGGTAGCACTGAACTTGTTTTTAGCTTACTTTACAGAAGCTAGCTGTAAGTCAAAAACAAACGCGTTGCAGCAACTTCAAACTTAATATATCGTTACACAATTCACAATTTGAGGTAGGCCACCATTAGACTATTACGGGTGGTAGATGGGTAGGTGGTGGTGTGGGGGCGTTATTCCATTTCTAAAAACAAATCGCGCTTCATTTCAATAGAACCTGTGCAGCGGTGAAATCCGTCCTATTGATGAAAGGGGGGGGGTATTTACTGATGGAAGAGGCTTTATTTATACCATTCAACAGCAAAGAACCTGGGCAGTTTTGGACCTGTCTAAGCAGTTTATCCTGTGAAGCGTGCCTTCGATGGAGAACTAGTTTTGCTGCAGGTCCCGGCCTACTTACACATCAGCAGCAGGCGCCGGCTCTTCAGCAGATTCCACGCGGTGATGAGCAGAGCCAGCAGCCCGGACTTCGCCCCCCAGGAATTCCACCCCACTGACCGCTTTGCCAATTGTGAACCAATCGTTGATCTGATCTACGGTGAGTTTTCGCAACATGGCTCGACCCTAAAAAGCCGCGAAGAAAGGAAAAATATCCCTCCGTCGACCGACCCGCGCTGAACTTATTATTGGGCCCCGCCCGCCTACAGCCACGTGCCCGATGAGACCTCCAGAGTCTGCACTTGTTCAGCGAACCTGCAAGTAGCCTGCTTGCTTTCTGGTTAGCTCGATTTCGGTTTTCTACTTTGGCATCGTTATCTCCTACGCACGCTTAAGATGCGCTGAAAATAAGGAGCTTTATTTCTGAGAAGGGCGCAGGATCGCGCTTGGAAGCAATTCCGCTTGTATTCAGTGTAGGCTTACAGTGAAAGTACGCGCAAATACGGAATGAGTTAAATTTGCATGATATCCTTGATTATTTAACCCAGTTTTCTTTAATATACCAGATACGATTACGTTCACTCAGCACACTATTGCAAAACGAGATGGGCTGCTTGGTGATTTAATGTGTTGTGAATTTACTCAACATAAAGCCAAGTTAGGGTTGCAGTCTATATCGCACCGCTTGGATATGTATATACAGAAGCTATTCATGTGATTCCAATTGCATTAAATTGCAGTTGTGCTTGTGTAACTCATTAATTTGGGGTTAACTGGCCTATAGCTAATGGAATTAACGCAAATGGCTGCATTTGCACAAATCAACCATAAGGCAACTGTTCCAGCTGGGTTCTTCAAACTACTAAAAATTCACATTCCTAACCAGGAATTCTGGAATTTGTTATCCCAAGCCAGCATTGCAAGTTCTGGCTTTAGCACTTCAAATCAAGCATTGATGGAGTTAAAAAGAACTTGTGACTGGGATGAGAGGTCTTACTGCCACATCATGCAGTGAGTGCATCCTGACAATTGATGAGAGACGGTTGCCAGATTCTGCTGCACTAAGCAAGCCAACGCATGTCTGCTGGCTGCTTTTAAATCCAGAATTAGCCTTCATTTGGGGAGGTGGGGAAAGACATCTTTCAAGGAACCCACATAACATCTAAACAGGCTGAGCTGGAAAGCAGGATTCTGCCTCTTCATCCAACCCCAGGCAGTAGACTGATCTCACTTTCATAGCTGGGTTGAACTCTTTATCAGCTTGCAGACCTGATGGAGTTAGGAGAAGTATAACCTGAAAGAACATGCCCTAAGGCTAAGCCAAGCCACTCTAAATGACTGTCCCAGGATCACAGTGCAAAAATTGCCCATTAGGAGCTGATCTGACCTTCCAGGAATCACCAGAGTATGCTGTTAATGGAATATTTGGTGAAGCATGTTCGATTGCATCAAGCAAAAAAAAAAGTGAGAATAAGAAAATACACCCATGCAATTAAATACACTTAAGTCTCTGTCAGTTACGGGTTGGATATCAATTGAAGGTGTTACAGGTAGTCTTTGACTTAAACATTTGATCAGCTGAAGTTATAACAGCACTGAAAAAGTGATTTATGACTGCTCATTGCACTTACAACAACTGTAGCATCCCCATAGTCACATGATCAAAATTCAGGAGCTTGGCAACCAGCATGTATTTATAAAAGATTAAGCATCTCAGGGTCATATGATCACCATTTGCAATCTTTCTCAGCTGGCTTCTGACCAGCAATGTCAATAGAAGCTGGATTTGCTTAATGACCATATGATTCACTTAACATCTACAGGGATTCATTTAACAACTACATGGGAAAAATTGGATGTGACTCACTTAACAACTGCCTTGCTTAACAATGGAAATTCTGGTCTCAATTGTAGTTTTAAGTTGAGAATCACCTGTAACATGAGAACATAGCAGAAAAAGAGGTTGTCGGGATGTTTGTGTTGCAGACACAAGATGGAGCTTTTTGAATCGTATTCTCAGGATGCCGATCAGACAAATTGGTAGCTCTGATCCTAACGTAGGAAGGTGCTATGTTACAGAAGTTTGATCTAGCATGTTGTATGTATCCAGTTCCCCTTCACTTATTTTTAGAAATCCACAAAGCTGTAAGCTGCAGAAATAATTTAGCTTAATTAGTTCAATATATATTTATAATGTTGAGAATGTAGATAGCAATAAACTTAGACTTACATATCACTTCATAGTGCTTTACAGCCCTCTCTAAGCAGTCAGCATATTTTCCTAATAATCTGGGTCCTTGTTTTATCAACCTCAGGATGAAAGGCTGGGTCAACCTTGAGTCCCTTCAGGATGGAACTCCTGGCAGTGAGGAGAGTCAGCCTGCAATACTGCATTCTAACCACTGAGCTAACAGTAATTATATGTATTATTTGTATTCTTCAAAGACTCACTAGCAAGCTTATCAGAAAGCTAGCTGCAGAATTCATCTGGACTACTTCTATCTATCTATCTTTCTATCTTTCTTCTTTCTTATATATGTAAAAGTGAAATACCACTCATGCATCATCA